>JBAPGN010000523.1:0-26611 GCA_037355405.1 Vitis amurensis | reverse complement strand
ACATCATAAAAGAAATCTTATGCTCCTATAATGGAGCTTACAACCCAATCTATGGAAAAAATTAAAACTTTACAAGAGAAAAAGAAAACCTATGCTCCTTTAATGGAGCTTACAACCAAATCTATGAAGAAACATAGAAAGTAAACAAATTATCCCATTCAATCATCATAAGCAATAATAAAAAAGATCATACATGTGTCATTTGGCCATGGGATAATATCAAGGCTACAAAAAAAATGTTAGCATACCCTAAATAAAGATCTAAGCATGCTTATAACATTATGCTCTGATACCAGTTGTTGGCATATTAGATTTAAGCAATGGGAGTAATAACAATTTTTTAAAAATTGATATTTTAGGGTTAAAGATCTAACCTTTAGGTTTGGATGTTTCCTTATTACTACTCAAAAAGTGCCATTTTATAACTTGTAATTAACTCTTTTAAACACTTTTGAGTAGTTGTTATTACCTTTTAACTCAATTGGCATGTTAAGGACCCTTGCAATCATTTCTAATCAAATTATGTTAACTTTTGGTGTTTTTCATAACTTTTTTATCACCAAAGCAATCCAAGAATGAGGGAGATCTTTGTATAGTTGATTCGTGCCTAATTGGTGTCTTAGCTGATTCATGTCCAGCTGGTGCTCCTTGATTGAGGGAGTAATCAACAAAATTTCTAACCTATTACACCATGAACTAGGGTAGCAAAGACAAAGCTACTATAGCATAGTGGCTCTAGATCGTTCACTGGTATGGGTTTTCCTTGCAATGATATGAATTCAATAGCCTGAATGGTGCCTTTCATTTCAAGGTTACTTAAAAGAAAACATAAAGATTGTTGAATGAAAAAGGTTTGGTTTTAAACTAATTCAAAATAGTAATCTGATTTTACTTGCAAAGAAAAGTGTTTCTTGAGATCAGATCACTAGGCTCAGTGTTCCTCATACAAAAAGAGATTTCCGGTCCTTGTTTTCTTTCCCTCGCATTATGAATTAACATATAGTTAAAATTCTCTAATCGGTGTTGACAGATGCTTCCCATTAATGGCGTTTCAACATCTAAATCCCTTCACTGATGCACGCTTGCAAATGGCTCATAACCTCTTCACCTACACTTGCCATCAAGGTGATCTTAACCTTGGATTACCCGTCAAAACTCGCAAGAGATAACTAATGGATGTCTTCCTTGAGTCAAAAGCTTTACCAATGTTTGTCCAATTTTGAAGAAATCTATCCTTCAAGTCACCTCAAAAGCTCGCAAGAGATTAAACATAGTGCTATCTCCATGGACGGAGATCACTTGCCTACCAAGTGTTGTGCCTAGATGATTTAAAAGCGTTTTAAGTTAACTATAACAATAAAAACATTAACAGTGTCACATCTTTTCCTTCATTTAAACTAAAACAAACAAACTTTCCAATTAATGCATGTGCGAAACTTTACCCGACTTTCTTTCACTCCAAGAGACAAAGAGCCTAGACTCTCATCCTCTGAGGAAAAAATCCTCAGAGTTGGTTGGCTAGAAAAAAAAGTAATCAACTATAATCAATTCAATAGAAAAAAACGAGAAGGTAATCAGTAGCATATAGGCCTCTGTATTTTACTTTTCTTTCAAACTTTTACATAGGATCCTTCTCTCTTGAACAGGCTCCGAGAGCTATTTTATTTAATGAAAATACAATATAATTATTACATGGATATTTACACCTTTTCCTAACTAATAGCCTAAGGAATCCTAATTGGTGGCTTATCAGTTTATATTTTTGATTAGTACAACAAATCTGAAGAAAAATATCTCAAAGTGTCCGGTCGCAAATATTGGGAAGCACTAAAGGACGCATGTTCTCAGGTGAAAACGAGGTCTGCGAGTAATTTCGCAGAACGCGAAAAAAGGCTGCGAAATCCACTTCGCACAAATGGGCTGATTTGCCAGCGCTGGCGTAGTTGGTCTTTCAGCTTGCGTGTTCGGCTTTCCAACAGCTTGTAACTCCTTCATCTTCAGCTCCGATTGCATCCGTTTGAAGGCATTGGATGCTGACTTCCTAAGCTTGAAACGTAAATATTAGAATGCAGTAATTGGACCTCCAGGAGTGCTTCCAAAAGTGCTGACATGACTGTCCATCAAGAATGCTCAGTGCAGATTTCTCTTGCCTTCCCCCTCCTTGCATTCCAGATTGCTTATGGCAAAGACTTCAAGCTTCGGTTCTTCATGTTTCTGAGCTCATTGCTTGCCATGATTCCAAATAATTCTCCTCAATTCTCGGATTGTCTTGGGATAAAAAAGCTATTAACCCCAAGTTTAACACAATTTGATTAGAATTGATGCAAGGGTCCTTAACATGCCAAATTGAGTTAAAAGGTAATAACTATACTCAAAAAGTGTTTAAAAGAGTTAAATTACAAGCTAACTGAATAGCACGTTTTGAGTGTAATCACTCCCCAACCAACATATTGCTAGTTCCTCTTATGCAATGAAGGAGAGAAAAATCAAAAATAAAACATTACTATAATTTGACTTAACATCAAGCTGATCAAAAAACAATTTCTCAATGGCATGATGATCTTAACTTTCACTGGAACATTAATCGAAATAAATACTCAAAACTTCACAAGGTATACAAATAACTTGACTAATCACATTCATAAAGATGAAGGCATTAGTGCAAATTTAAGCTTTTAAAAGAGTTTCCACTCCCCAAGGGTCAAACCTTACTCTTCACAAAAATCTAAGTGTTATTTATTTAGTTTCGCAATAATGTAATGTTGAAGCTATAATCTCGCGCCCAAACGTAAGTTCTTTTTCAAAGCTTAGCAAATTGGTCAACTCCAATAACTAAGAATCGCACGCTCTTTTTTTCAACATTTTTTTCCATGTTAGGAGTACATAGGCTTAATGGTATTCTTTTAAATTGTCCTGTAATGGGGGTCCATCGATTGATCCCAAGCAATTAAGGTTTAGGGCATTCAAGCTTAAGGCTCTTTCAACACTAAGTCTCGGATTTACCCCGGACTTCTTTGAGAATGAATTTAATACCCAAGGACCTACGTAATGTAAACTCCATCCTATCACCTTGTAACGAGCATTGAAGTCAGTGACTCCCAACCAATTAAGGCTTAAGGCACTAGGTTTTAAAGATTTTTTCACATATACCCCTTAGACCTTGCTCGGGTTCAAGCAGCAAACATTTTTCTTGCTTTTTTTTTTTTTTTTTCACCAAGCTCATTGCTTTTATAGGTGTCCCAAACACTATTGTAAATTGAAGGTTCAAAGGTACCAAGTCTATATTTTCCTAAGTCTAAGAGGGAAATAGTTTTCTCTTATGATATCGAACTTATTGTGCTACAGTGTGTGAATAGCTTAATAGTGGAGAGAACTAAGGTTGAATTCAAGAAGTTTCAACAATTTCATCACTTTATGTAAGCTATAATACAGAATCTAGTCAAGTGAAAAAGACAAAAATTCATTTCTCCTTTCCATTTGAAAATTTTTCATCTTAAATAACCATGGAGAAGTAGCAAAAAACTTAAACATTTTAAATTAAGCAAAAGCAACTAAATTACCAATAACTTAGAGCATTAATTAATATACGTTACTTCCTTAACTCCCCCCTCAACAAGTCTGAACATTGGGTTTCTCAATGTGATCAAAAGCGATTGAAAAATATGGAGAAGTGGTGACCTCCCTGAGTGACATGGTATTCTAAGTCAATAGTAGATAACCACATGGTGTCAAAAAAAAACACACAGATTTAGTGAAAATAGAATAAATGCTAAGTGTTAACTAAAATGTGTTCCTATTATAATGATGCATCATCAGTAATACATCCAATCCCAGAATATAAGACATCAAAACATGGAATTATCTATACTAATATAATATGTAAAGACAAAAAAATAGAGAGATGATCAAGTAATGGTAGGGTCCTGTGGAGCTGATGCATCTGTGGTGGCCTCTTGAGTGGGTTGGATCAGGACTTTGACCTCTGTTCTGGTAGTCTCCTTAGATGGCATAGTCTCCTCAGCTGAAGCTATGAGCTTTGATGGTTTTAGGAGGTTAGAAATGGAGTGAGAGGCTTAGTGTGTCTGATCCCAGGGTGCATGGGGCTCTCCTCTTCAGATGCATGGTCGCGGGGCTCTGATGGCATTTTAGCAACTTCCCTTGGCTTTGCAAGGTGTTTTTGCAAACCTCCCTCCATTTTGCAAGTCAATTTTGAAGCCTGGAGGTGATTTCGTAGCTTGAAGGTCATTTCACAGCCATTTCGAAGCTTGGAGATCATTTCGCAGGCAATGGGCAATTTCGCAGCCCATTTTGCAGCTTCGAAATGAGCGTACGGGTGCTGCAAAGTGGCACTCGTGTGCCAAAGGGTGGTTTCGCAGCTGCGAAACACCCTTCTAAATGGCGTCTCGGCTGCGAAATTCCCACTCAGCTTTGTGTGCTCATCTTTAAACGGACATAACTTCTTCATTTCACCTCAAAATCATGTACCGTTTGAAGCGCTGGACTCCTGACTTCCCAAGCTTTGAAACGAGATATGGTATGCATAATTTGAGCTCCAAGAAGTGATCGAAATTTGTCCAACAGTTGCCGAAATGGGGGTGTGGCTGTGACATGTCAACTCATGGTGTGCGCGCTGAAGGATTTTAAGGTGTGGAGGTTTCGCAACCATTTCGCAGCTGGGAAATGAGTGTACGGGGCTTCCAAATGGCACTCGTGTGCCAAAGGGTGGTTTCGCAGCTGCGAAACACCCTGCGAAATGGAGTTTTAGCTGCGAAAATTGGGAGTTTTTACGCTTTGACATTTCGCAGCCGTTTCGTAGCTGCAAAATGAGGGTCATTGTGCTGCGAAATGGCACTCGTGTGCCAAAAGTTGGTTTCGCAGCTGCGAAACTCCCTGCGGAATGGGGCTTTGGCTGTGAAAATTGGATTTTTTTTTTTTTTTTTTGGGATTTCGCAGCCATTTCGCAGTTGCGAAATGAGGGTACTGTGCTGCGAAATGGCACTCGTGTGCCAAAAGAGTGCTTCGAAATTTCGCAGACCCCTGTTTTTCCCCTGTTTTTGCACTTTTCTTGCTCCAAACGACTTTCCTTCAATTTCTTTGCAATTCCTCCTGATTTTGATCATCCAAAAACCTATATTACTAAAAAAAAAAAAAAAGAATTAAAGCATTGAAATCAAAATTAAAGCATTGAAATCAAAATTAAAACAAGTAAAAAAAACAAAACAAAAAGATATGGACTAGCTAGTCTTTAAAAAGACTAAGTCCATCAAAAAATTTGATCCTGATTTAGCTTGCCCGGATCCCATATGAAGTTTGCATCCCTCACTTGAGACTTGCTTTGTATGATCTTGCCATACAAAGCTTGGAGAAAAGGTGGATGCATGTGTTTCTTCATCAATTCTTCCTTGATGACTATCCTCTGTGGTTCTCTTTGTACATTAACATCATAGCCATCTTTCTCTATGCTTTTCCCCTTTTTCTTTCCTTTGATTTCCTCCCTCTTTTCTTTCTCTGTTTCACTCTCTACCTTATGCTCTAGCTTGCATGTGGGCAGATCAACCTCTTTACCACTCAAAGTGATAACCGTTTTAACTTCCTTCACCATTGAAGATTCTCCCTTTTTAGCTTCCACTTCATGGATACCCTTGGAATTTTGATAAGGTTGAGAAGGAGAGTTTTCTTTCTCTTGCATTGTGTTGAGGTTGGCAAACCTTTGATTGAATTATTAGACCGAATTATCTATCTTTTGAGATATATCATTTTGCACTTCATCCATCTTTTGTTCAATGAACTCCTCTACACTATCAATTCTTTTGAATTGAATGCGCAAATTGATGGATTTTTCAGACTCCAAAAAGTCTCTCCACGACCGTTTGCTAAGATATTCACCATAAGCTTGTTCAAGGTCGAGGCTTGCTGAAAATGCTTGAGTAGGTTTGCTTGTACTGAGGCGGCTTGTGGTTTCCAGAGAAATTTGGATGGTCCTCCAAATGGAATTGTAAGGTTGTTGCAATCACCAAAATTTCCCCTCTCGGCGGATGGTGGCCTCATCCAGCCAAGTGCTCATATGATCAGACAAATGGAACAAGGCATAGGTAGCAATGGTGTTTTTGAGAGATGGCTTTGCACTTCTTGCATATTCTTCATTTCTAGCTCTTCCAATCTCCTTGCCATAGGTGCAATCTTTGCCTTCATGTCTATGCCGTCATTCAAAATATACATCTCACCCTTAGCACTAGGTTGAGACTTCATTCTCCCCATATCTCTAGCATTTGGTTCATCCCATCCTCTTGAAACTTCAGCCACATAACTAATGAAGTTCATAGCTTCCTCTACTATCTCGTATTCAACATGACATGCACAACTAGCAATTTGTGAATTAAAAACAGAGAAAACAAAAGAAAATAAAGGAAAAAGAATTCTAGAGAAAAAAAATTATTAAGATTAACTAAAAACTAAATAATAGCTATACTAAAATATGAAAGAAAAATAAACAAATAAAAAGAGTTAGTAAAGGGAAAAGAAAAGTCACCAAATTTGTGATGAAGATCACAAGTACTCTAAAAAGGTGTTATCACTGTAAAATGGCACCATCCCCGACAACGACGCCATTTGATTCGTGCCCAATTGGTGTCTCAGCTGATTCGTGTCCAGCTGGTGCTCCTTGATTGAGGGAGTAATCAACAAAATTTATAACCTATTACACCATGAACTAGGGTAGCAAAGACAAAGCTACTATAGCATAGTGGCTCTAGTGATCGTTCAACTGGGATGGGTTTTCACTTTGCAAAGTGATATTAATTCAAAGCTTGAAATTGGTGCCTTTTCATTTCAAGGTTAGCTTTAAAAGAAAACATAAAGATGTTTGAATGAAAAAGGTTTGGTTTTAAACTAATCAAAAATAGTAACTGATTTTACTTGCAAAGAAAAGTGTTTCTTGGAGATCAGATCACTAGGCTCAGGTTCCTCATACAAAAAGGAGAGTTCCGGTCACTTGTTTCTTTTCCTCGCATTAGAGAATTAACATATAGTTAATTCTCTAACGTGTTGTACAGATGCTTCCATTAATGGGTTCAAACACTAATCCTCTCACTGATGCACCTTGCAATGGCTCATACCTCTCACCTAGCACTTGCCATTCAAGGTGATCTTTAACCTTGGATTACCCGTCAAAAGCTCGCAAGAGATAACTAATGGATGTCTCCTTGGAGTCCAAAAGCTTACCAAGTGTTGCCAATTTTAGAAAATCCTACCTTCAAGTCACCTCCCAAAAGCTCGCAAGAGATAAACTAGTGCATCTCCATGGACGGAGATCACTTGCCTTACCAAGTGTTGGCCCAGGTGATTTAAAGGCGTTTTAAGTTAACTAAAAAAATAAAAACCATTAACGGGTCACACTTTTTCTTCATTAAAAACTAAAACAACAAAACTTCCAATTTATGCATGTGGAAACTTACCCAACTTTCTTCACTCCAAGAGACAAAGAGCCTAGCCTCTCATCCTCTGAGGAAAAATCCTCAGAGTTTGGTTGGCTAGAAATAAAAAGTAAATAATATACAATACAATAAAAAAAAACGAGAAGGTAAGGCAGAGCAAAGGCTCTGTATTTTACTTTCTTTCAAACTTTTACAAAAGGATCCTTCCTCTGAACAGGCTCCCAAGAGCTATTTATATGAAAATTACAATAATAATTATTACATGGATATTTACCCTTTTTCCTAACTTAATAGCTAAGGAATCCTATAATTGGTGGCTTACAAGGAGAGTTTAGGGATTTAGACAACAAAAATCTGAAGAAAAATATCTCAAAGTGTCGGTCGCAAATATCGGAAAGCACTAAGGACCATTTCGCAGGTGAAAACGAGGTCTGCGAGATTTCGCAGACGCACAAAAAGGGTTGCGAAATCACTTCGCAGCAAAAGGCTGATTTTGTAGCACTGCGAAGTTGGCTTTCAGCTTGCGGTGTTCAGCTTTCAACGGTTGTAACTCCTTCATTTCAGCTCCGAATTGCGCACCGTTTGAAACATTGGATTACTGACTTCCTAAGCTTTGAAACGACATATAGCATGCATAAATTGGACTCCAGGAAGTGCTCCAAAAGTGGCTGACATGACTGTCGTCAAGAATGCTTCATGGCAGATTTCTCTTTGCTTCCCCTCCTTGCATTCCAGATTTGCTTATGGAAAAGGACTTCAAAGCTTCGGTTCTTCAATGTTTTCTGAGCTTTCCCATTGCTTTGGGCAAGGGGGGGGGGGGGGGGGGGGGGGGGGGGGGGGGGGGGGGGGGGGGGGGGGGGGACATTCCAAATAACTCTCTCAATCTCGGATTGCTTTGGTGATCCAAAAAGCTATCAAACACCAAAACTTACACAATTTGATTAGAACTTGATTACAAGGGTTCCTTAAATGCAACTCTATGGAGTTGAAAGTAATACTACTACTCAAAAGTGTTTAAAGCAGTTATTAAAGCTAGTGAATAACACTTTTTGAGTAGTAAAAATCAATAGTTCATGGCAAAGCAAGTTGAAGCTCAAATTCATGAGAACTAACTTTGGAGCTTCATACCCTTTTGCCAAAGCCAAACGGGATTGTTATAGGAAGAAATCAACAGAAAGAAATCCAACCTCCAGCAATTTCGCAAGTTGTGGAATCCAACTTACGAAATAGGAAGAAGGAGAAGGAATCGTTACAGGATAGAGAGCTGATTAGTTGCAGGACAATTTCATAACTTGCGAAACCACAATTTCAACTTGCAAAATGGACAATTTCAACTTGCGAAATTTTTGTAAGTTGCATTTGAACTTGCGAAATCCACTTGTAATCTGAGATATTTGCGCACCGACTCCGTTTGATGTTTATCTTCAGATATTTGTGTGTAAATCCTTATTTTCTCCTTGTAAGCCACCAATGACAAGTTTTCTTGGTTGGGAAGTTAGTAGGAGGGGTGAATAGCCTCTCTTTATAATATTATGTAAATTTTATTTTAAAAAAGATCATTGGGGGAGTTTTTCTCAAAGACGACTTGTATAGTTTTTTTCAGAAAGTAAATAACAGACCTTTGCTTGCCTTACTTCTTTTTATTTTTATTTCTAGCAAATCAAACTCTGAAGATGTTTTCCCAGAGGATGAGTGGCTAGGCTTTTTGTTTCTTGGAGTGAAGGAAGCTAGGTAAGGTTTTGGATACAAAAGTGGAAGTTTCGTTGTTTCGATTTTTAATGAAGAGAAAGTGTGACCCATTAATGATTTTTATCTTTTTAGTTAACTTAAAATCACCTGGGCCAACACTTGGTAAGGCAAGTGGACTTCGTCCATTGAGATCCACTAGTTTATCTCTTGCGAGCCTCTGAGAGGTGGTTTAAAGGTAGGATTATCTAGAATAGCCAACACTTGGTAAGATTTTGGACTCCCAGGAGACATCCATTAGTTATCTCTTGCGAGCTTTTGACGGGTAATCCAAGGTTAAGGATCACCCTGAATGGCTAATATCAGGTGAGAGGTATGACCCACTGCAAGATGATTCAGTGACAGGTATTTAGTGTTTGAAACCATTAAAGGGAAGCATCTGTACCACACCGAATCGGGAAATAACTATATGTTAAATCCCCAATGCGAGGAAAAGATCCAAGTGATCGGAATCTCCCTTTTTGTATAAGGAACCTGACCCTAGTGATCTAAAACTCCAAGAAGCACTTTTCTTTGTAAGTAATTTCAGTTACTTTATTTTTTCTTTCACTTAAAACCAACCTTTTCACAAATACTTATGTTTTCTTTTAAAGGCAACCTTGAAAAGAAAAAACACCATTTCAATTTTTAAACTAATATCAATTGTAATTTGAAAACTTTTCCCTATGGACGATCCTAAAGCCACTATGCTATGCTAGTTAATGCAACCCTAGTATATGGTGAAATAGGTTTATAAATTTTTTTGATTACTCCCGTCTGAGGACTGAAATCAGAGTACACTAGTTGATTGAACACCAATCAACAGGGCATACACCAGCTGGGCACGAATCAAATGGCACCGCTTCCGGGGATGGTGCCAACTTTACAGTGATATAACCTTTTCCAAAACACTTGTGATCTTCATCACAAGTTTGGTGACTTTTTTTTTTTCTTTTACTAACTCTTTTTAATTGTTTCTTTTACTTGTTCATATTTTAGCCTATCTTTTAATTTAGTTTTTAGTTAATCTTAGTTTTTTTTTAGTATTGTTTTCTTTTGTTTTCTTTGTTTTTGTTACAGTTGTTACTAGTTGTGTATGCCATATTGGATACGAGACATGGGAGGAAGACTTGTGAAAATTGAAACACCTCATGAAACAAAGTTGGAATTGTGCTTGAACATCATGGAAGCTACACCTACAGATCAGCATAGTCACCATGGTCAGTAGGACAATCCCAATGCATTCAGATCAATGAGGGACCGCATGCATCCACCTCGTATGAGTGCACCATCATGCATAGTGCCTCCTATAGAGTAGCTAGTAATTAGACCGCATATTGTGCCACTTCTACCTACATTCCATGGGATGGAAAGTGAGAATCCCTATGCGCATATCAAAGAATTTGAAGATATTTGTAATACATTGCAAGAGAGAGGAGCTTCAATTGACTTGATGAGGCTAAAGCTATTTCCTTCCACTCTAAAGGATAAGGCCAAGATTTGGCTTAATTCTTTTAAGGCCAAGGAGTATCCAAACTTGGACTGATTTGCAAGCTGAATTTCTCAAGAAATTTTTCCATACTCATAGGACCAATGGCTTGAAAAGGCAAATGTCAAACTTCTCAGCTAAGGAGAATGAGAAATTCTATGAATGTTAGGAAAGATACATGGAAGCTATCAACGTTTGTCCTCACCATGGCTTTGATGCATGGCTATTGGTGAACTATTTTTACGATGGTATGTCTTCCTCAATGAAGCAACTCTTAGAAACGATGTGCGGAGGAGACTTCATGAGTAAGAATCCGGAGGAAGCCATGGATTTCTTGAATTATGTTACTGAAGTTTCAAGAGGATGGGATGAACTGAATAGGGGAGAAGTGGGAAAAATGAAGTCTCAACAAAATGCTCTTAATGCTAAGGCTGGGATGTATACCTTGAACGAAGATATTGACATGAAAGAAAAATTTGCAGCTGTGACAAGAAGATTGGAGGAGCTAGAACTGGAAAAGATATGTGAAGTGCAAGTCGTTTCTGAAACACTAGTGCAAGTTATGCCCTGATCCATTTGTCAATCTTATGAGCACTTAGTGGAGGAGTGTCTTACGATTCCAACTATTAAAGAAATGTTTGGAGATCAAGCGAATGTTACTGGACAATTCAAGCCCAATAACAATGCTTCATATTGAAATACCTAAAATTCAAATTGGAGGAACCATCCAAATTTCTCCTAGAAACCAAGAGCACTTCAGTACACGCAACCAGGTCAAGCATCTCAACAAGCTCCAAATCTTGAGCAAGCAATAGTGAATCTAAGCAAGGTCATGGGAGATTTTGTTGGAGACTAGAAATCCATCAGTGCTCAACTCAGTCAAAGAATCGACAGTGTAGAGAATACGTTGAATAAAAAGATGGATGGAATGAAAAATGATCTATCTCAGAAGATAGATAATCTCCAATACTCAATCTTAAAACTCACCAACCTTAACACAGTGCAAGAGAAGGGAAGGTTTCCTTCTCAACCTCACCAAAACCCTAAGGGTATCCATGAAGTGGAGGCTCATGAGGGAGAATCTTCATAGGTGAGGGACGTCAAAGCCATGATCACTCTGAGGAGTGGGAAAGAGGTTGAGCTGCCAACACCCAAGCCACATGATGAAACAGAGAGTGAAGAAAAAGAGATAGAGAAGAGGAAGGAAATCAAAGGAAAGAAGAAAGGGAGCAATGGAAGGAAAGAGGACCATGATTCAACAGTGAATGAAGATCAGGAGAAGATAGTTATCAATGGAGATGTGATGAAGAAACACATGCCTCCACCTTTTCCTCAAGCTTTGTATGGAAAAAAGGGAATCAACAATGCATTAGAAATTCTTGAAGTGTTGAGGCAAGTGAAGGTCAACATCCCATTACTAGACATGATCAAACAAGTGCCGACTTATGCAAAATTCCTGAAGAACATGTGCACTATCAAAAGAGGGTTGAATGTGAATAAGAAAGACTTCTTGACTGAGCAAGTAAGTGTCATCATACAATGCAAGTCTCTAGTGAAGTACAAAGATCCGGGCTGCCCTATCATCTCAGTGATGATTGGAGGGAAGTTAGTGGAGAAAGCTTTGTTGGACTTGGGGGCAAGTGTGAATTTGCTACCATACTCTGTCTACAAGCAATTGGGACTTGGTGAATTGAAGCCAACATCAATCACTCTATCTCTAGCAGATAGGTCAATGAAGATTCCAAGAGGGATGATTGAAGATGTCTTAGTTCAAGTTGAAAATTTCTACTATCTAGTGGATTTTGTTGTTCTTGATACGGACCCAATTGCCAAAGAAACTAATTATGTTCCTATCATACTTGGAAGACTATTCCTAGCTACATCAAATGCAATCATCAATTGTAGGAATGGACTCATGCAACTCACATTTGGCAACATGACATTGGAGCTCAATAACTTCTATATGTGCAAGAGGTCAATCAATCCGGGAAGAAGAAGAAGGTCCATAAGAGGTGTGCATCATTGACACTTTAGTGGAGGAGCATTATAATCAGAAAATACAAGAGAAGTTGAATGAAAGTCTTGGGGATCTTGATGAAGGGTTACTTGAACCCTCAGATTTGCTTGCTACTCTGCCACCTTGGAGGAGGACAGAAGAAATTCTACCTTTGTTCAATGAGGAGGAGGCACAAGAAGTAGTTAAAGAGGAGGCCTCAAAGCTTATTCTAAAGCCACTACCCACGGAGTTGAAGTATGCATACCTAGAAGAGAATAGTGTCATGTTGTTATATCTTCATCTCTTACCACTCCTCAGGAGGAGTGTTTACTTGAAGTTCTCAGGAGATGTAAGAAAGCAATAGGATGGCAAATACCTGACTTGAAAGGTATCAGCCCTTTAGTCTATACACATCATATATACATGGAAAAAGAAACTAAGCTAGTTTGTCAACCTCAAAGAAGATTGAATCCTCATATGCAAGAGGTGGTGCGAGCTGAGGTTTTTAAGCTACTTCAGGTCGGTATTATCTACCCCATATCAGATAGCCCATGGGTGAGTCCTACTCAAGTAGTGCCAAAGAAATCAGGGATCATAATGGTACAAAATGATAAGGGAGAAGAAGTTGCTACACGCCTCACATCAGGTTGGAGGGTGTATATTGATTATAGAAAATTGAATGTTGTGACAAGGAATGATCATTTTCCATTGCCATTTATTGATCAAGTGTTGGAGAGAGTCTTAGGCCATCCTTTCTATTGTTTCTTGGACGACTACTCCAGGTATTTTCAAATAGAAATTGATGTTGAAGCCAGTAAAAGACCACTTTCACATGTCCATTTGGAACATATGCCTACAAAAGAATGCCTTTTGGTTTATGCAATGCACTTGCAACATTCCAATGATGTATGTTAAGCATTTTCAGTGATATGGTGGAACGTATTATGGAAGTTTTTATGGATGATATCACCATATATGGAAGTACATTTGAGGAATGCTTAGTCGACTTGGAAACTGTTCTGAACCGATGCATTGAAAAGAACTTAGTGCTTAACTGGGAGAAATGTCATTTTATGGTACATTAAGGAATTGTCCTTGGCCACATCATCTCCAAGAAAGGCATTGAAGTTGATAAAGCAAAGGTGGAACTTATTGTCAAATTGCCATCCCCAACAACTGTAAAAGGAGAAAGGCAATTCCTTGGCCATGCTGGGTTCTACAGGAGGTTTATTAAAGATTTCTCTAAACTTTGAAAGCCTTTTTGTGAACTATTGGTGAAGGATGCTAAATTTGTATGGGATGAGAGATGTCAAAAGAGTTTTGAGCAACTGAAGTAGTTCTTGACAACCGCTCCAATAGTGAGGGCTCCTAACTGGCAACTACCTTTTGAAGTGATGTGTGATGCCAGTGACTTTGCTATAGGAGTTGTTCTTAGTCAAATAGAGGATGGAAAGTCCTATGTGATCTACTATGCAAGCAAAACATTGAACGAAGCGCAAAGAAACTACACAACCATAAAGAAAGAATTGTTGGTTATAGTTTTTGCCTTGGACAAATTTCATGCTTATCTAGTAGGGTCTTTCATTGTGATTTTCACTATCACTCATCTTTGAAGTACTTATTGGCAAAGCAAGATGCAAAAGCAAGGCTGATTAGATGGATTCTCTTACTACAAGAGTTCAATCTCCAAATCAAAGACAAGAAAGGAGTGGAGAATGTGGTAGCTGACCACCTTTCAAGGCTGGCTATAGCGCATAATTCCCATGGTTTGCCTATTAATGATGATTTTCCGGAGGAGTCACTCATGTTGTTAGAATATGCTCCTTGGTATGCTCATATTGCTAACTATCTAGTTATTGGTGAAGTTCCAAGTGAGTGGAAAGCACGAGATAGGAAGCACTTCTTTGCAAAAATTCATGCTACTATTGGGAAGAACCTTTTCTTTTCAAGTATTGTGCAGATCAAATAATAAGGAAGTGTGTCCCTGAACAAGAGCAATAGGGGATCCTCAATCATTGCCACGAAAGCGCATGTGGAGGCCACTTTGCCTCTCAGAAAACAGCCATGAAGGTGTTGCTATCAAGTTTCAATTGGCCATCACTTTTCAAAGATGCTCACAACATGTGTAGGAGCTGTGATAGATGCCAAAGGCTTGGGAAGTTAACATGTAGGAACCAAATGCGTATGAACCCCCATTTTAATAGTTGATCTTTTCGATGTTTGGGGCATTGACTTCATAGGACCTTTCCCTATGTCTTTTGGTAACTCTTACATTTTGGTGGGGGTAGACTATGTTTCTAAATGGGTTGAGCTAATCCCATGTAAACACAATGACTACAAAGTTGTTCTCAAGTTTCTCAAAGAGAACATCTTCCCAAGATTTGGGGTGCCTAAGGCCATAATCAGTGATGGAGGTACTCATTTTTGCAACAAGCCTTTTGAAACTCTCTTAGCCAAGTATGGGGTGAAGCACAAGGTAGCTACACCTTACCACCCTCAGACTTCTAGGCAAGTTGAGTTGGCAAACAGGGAAATCAAGAATATATTAATGAAAATGGTGAACATGAGCAGAAGAGATTGATCTATTAAGCTCCATGATTCACTATGGGCATACAGAACAGCTTACAAGACTATTCTTGGCATGTCTCCTTATCGCCTAGTCTATGGCAAAGCATGCCATCTCCCTATGGAAGTTGAATACAAGGCTTGGTGGGCAATTAAGAAGGTAAACATGGACTTGAACAGAGCCGGGATGAAGAGGTGCTTAGACCTTAATGAGATGGAGGAATTGAGAAATGATGCCTACATCAATTCCAAAATTGCAAAACAGAGGATGACGAGGTGGCATGATCAGTTAATCTCCAACAAAGAATTTCAAAAGGGACAAAGAGTCTTACTCTATGACTCTAGGCTCCACATCTTATCAGGAAAGCTAAAATCAAAGTGGATAAACCCTTTCATTATTCACCAAGTGCATTCCAATGGAGTAGTGGAATTACTCAATTTCAACAGCATAGACACTTTCAAAGTCAATGGCCACCGTCTCAAGCCATTCATAGAGCCTTTCAATCAAGATAAGGAGGAAGTCAGTCTCCTTGAGCCATAGCAATCTTAACCAAAAAGGGGTAGATGGACTTAGTCTTTCTGAAGACTAACCAAAGTATGTTTTTTGTTTCAATTTTGTTGATTTAAAAGCTTTATTATTTTTTTTAATATTAATTCTAGCATTAATTTATTTTATTTTGATCTAACTTAGACTTTTTGGATGATCAAAATTAGGAGGAACTTCAAAGGAATTGGAGGAAAGCCTTAAAGAACCAAAGAAGGAGAAAAGGCCTGAAAAACAGAGCAATATTTCAACTTGTGAAATTTTCGTAAGTTGAAATTCCAACTTGCGAAATCCTCAAAGCTCAAATTCGCAAGTCCACTATTCAACTTGCGAAAATTTTCGCAGCTTGCGAAAGCACCTCCAGGCACATGTGTGCCATTTTGTAAAATCATTTTCCATTTTCGCGGCCTACGAATCAACTTGCAAATCAAGTTGCAAAATGGGGCAACTTGCGAATTCCAGGGAACTTGAGAAAATGCCAACCATCATTTAAATCCATATTTAAACCCCTAATTTCTTCCATTTTCATTTCGCACAGCCATTCCAAGTTGCAAAAAAAAGCCCTATTCCAGTTGCGAAGCCCCAAAATCCAAAGCATTCTCTCCATTGGAAGCCCCTTGAGTCCGTGCGTATAAGAGGAAGCACCTCCGCGCACCCAACACCACCCTATGGAACAACAAGCCAAGCCAATTCCTCTCCATTTCAACCATGGCTAAAACAAGAGGAGCCCATGCCTGCGTCTCCATAACTCACAATCCCAAGGCCAAAGAGCTTCACCTGCGCGGGATCCACATCTAACCCCACAAGCCCCTGCCATTCCACCTTCTGAGGGTAGAGTGCCCATCTTAACCCTCCTCAACGTAGGTATGAGATGAGGAGGACACCCACTACAGCCTGGGCAAGACTTCCCGCCAAAGATCAGTTCATCGCCCTCCTACAAAGGAAATCCAAAGTTTTAGGCCCAGGAAGTCATTGCACCTCCACCAACCTCAGCCGCCTGCTACAGAGTCTCAATTCCTTCTGGGAATGACTCCAAAGCATTATCAGGCGACTATGGTCACACAGTCACCTATTGAGGGAAATTGGGATTGCAGAGCTAGCGTCATTACACTCCGCAGCTATGTTTTTGATATTTGGAGACTTTTCAGGGACAGCAGCTGGAGCTTAAATATTCAAATCTGCCTATTACAGAGATTAGCCATTTGAAAGCACTTTGATGACTCCTAAGGACTTCTTCTATCCCAGAGTAAGCACTAGTACTTCTATCAGGTCTATGACTACTCGTCGCATCCGGAAATCTAATGTCATCCACTTCACTATTGATGGACGGCCAGGATCCTTGAATAGACCACATTGCAGAGGCCCTGCATATTCCATATGAGCCTGTAAGTCCAGCAAATTTCAAAGAGTGGTCCCATTTTTCTCAGAGAGACATGGTCCGTATATTGTCTAGGGGGACCTCTACACGTTCATTTCTTCTTAGGAAGGAGCTTCCACCTGGGATGCTCCTTGTAGATGTGGTGCTATGCTCCAACATATTTCCACTTCAGCATATGGTGCAGATGAAAGGAGTTATATTGGAGGCTTTATTTCGGATATCAGAGGGTTTCTACTTTGGCCCTCATCATTTGATTATGACCTTTCTTCTCCACTTTGAAGAGAAGGTCCATAGGAAGAAGCTCCAGAAAGCATATGTCATTCCATTACTTTTTCCTAGGCTGCTCTGTCAGATATTAGAGCATTTGGGCTATCCTTTTGAGCCTCAACTTGAGCGCCGCCGCATTTGTCGAGAGCTATTCACTCTCGACAAATGGAATCATTTAACGGCCTATGTTGCACCTCTAGGAGCCCCAGATATGCCAGCACCCCTAGAGCCACCACAAGATAAGCAGTCACCACAGGCACAGCAGGCTGAGATACCTAC
Source organism: Vitis amurensis (assembly GCA_037355405.1). NCBI lineage: Eukaryota > Viridiplantae > Streptophyta > Magnoliopsida > Vitales > Vitaceae > Vitis > Vitis amurensis. The sequence continues at coordinate 8,935 of JBAPGN010000523.1, read as the reverse complement.
AGAGATCATACCACCTGCCCCAACAGCACCTTCTACAGTGCCCACGCCTGAGGCTATATCTTCTGCTCCTCCTACCACTCCTAAAGCTCCACCAGTTGTACCAGCTACATCAGCACCTCCTCCATCTGAGTCATCTATCACCATATCCACTTCAGAGTTTAGAGGCCTATGTCATACATTGCAAACATTGAGCACCACTCAAGGTGCTTTCTTCCAGCAGATGGCAGTCATACGTGCACATCAGGATCAACTTATTGCCATGCAAACCCATCATACTACCATCCTTAGTCAGGTACAACAGCATTTAGGTATTTTTCCACCACCTGAGCATGATATGCCTGGCCCATTAGAGTTTACAGCTCCATCTAAGGAGGCTACTCCAGCTGAGCAAGCTATTCCATTTGAGGAGACTACTCCAACAGAGCAAACTATGCCTCATGAGGAGACTACTACAACAGAGGTCGAGACTCCTATCCAGAGCACTCAGGAGACCACAGCAGAGCCATCGTCTCCACATGATCCTCCCACCACTACCTGATCATCTATCTACTTTTTGTATTTACTTATTATAGTAAAACTATTAATCCCATGTTTTTTATGTTTTATATACTGGGATTGGATGTATTACTTGTGCATATCCCTTTATTTTCAATTGCTCTTCAAACATTGAGGGCAATGTTCAGCATGGTTAGGGGAGTTGAGGAAGGAAGTATTGTTTATAATGCTAGGTTATAAATGGTAAATTAGTTACTTTTTTGTTAAATTTAAATTTTTTTTTTAATACTCTTCATGGTTATCAAGGAAAAATTCTCAAAATGAAATGGGAGAAATTGAATTTTTGTCTTTTTACTTGACTTAGAGTTTGTATTATGCTTATTAAAGTTGATGAATTGTTGAAACTTCTATTGAATTCAACCTTATTTCTTCCACTTTAAGCTTACCACACACTGTGCACACTAGGTTCCTATTATAAGATGAAAAACTATTTCACCCCTTGACTTAGGAAATTTTAGACTTGGTACCTTTGACCTCATTTTAATAGTGTTAGGACACCTTAGAAAAGGCCAATGAGCCTTTGAAAAGAGAAGAAAAAGAAGAAAGAAAAAAATGTTTTACTTGCCTTGAAACCCGAGCAAGGTCTGAGGGGTATATGGTGAAAATCTTTAAAACCCTGGTGCCCTAAACCTTCATTGGTTGGCGAGTCACAACCTCAATGCTCGTTACAAGGGTGAATAGGTGGAATTTAACATACTGTAGGTGCTTGGGTATTGAATTCCAATCTCAAAAGTCCGGGGTAAAATCCGAGGAGTTAGTGGTCGAAAAATCCTTGAAGCTTGATGCCCTAAACCTTAATTGGTTGGGAGTCATCGATGGACCCCCGTTACATGGACAATTTAGAAAATAATACCTTTAATTTTTGTACTCCTACAAGAAAAAAATGTGAAATAAATGAGGTGCATTCTTAGCCTATTGGAGGTTGTCAATTTGCTAAGATTTGAAAAAGAGCTAGGTTGGGGGGAGAGATTAGTTCAACATACTACATTCGGAAACTAATAAGTAACACTTAGATTTTTGTGGAAGAGTAAGGATTGGCCCTTTGGGAGTGGAAATTCTTTTAAAGCTTAAATTGCATAATGTATTCTCTGTATGAATTGTGATTAGGCAAGTTATTTGATAACTCTTGTCGAAGTTTGAGTTTTACATCTTTAATATTCCATGTGAAAGTATTATCATCATGCCACTTGAAATTTTTTGGAGTGATCAGCATGATGTTGTAAATTATAGTACTGTTTATTTTTATTTTTTTCTCTCCTTCATTGCTAAGGGACTAGCAATATGTCGGTTGGGGGGGGGGGGGGGGGGGGGGAGGGAGGGGTGATTCCTACTCAAAAAGTGTTATTTTATAGCTTGTAATTAAACTCTTTTAAAACACTTTTGAGTAGTAGTTATTGACCATTTTAACTCAATTGGCATGTTAAGGACCCCCTTGCATCCGTTTCTAATCAAATTGTGTTAAGTTTTGGTGTTTTTCATAGCTTTTTCATCACTAAAGAAATCCAAGAATGAGGGAGATCTTTGTATTGTTCATGGCAAAGTAAGTTGAAGCTCAAATTCATGAAAAAACTAAGCTTTGGAGCTTCATAACCTTGCCAAAGCAACGAGAATGCAAGGAAGAAATCACAGAAGAAAATCAACCATCCAGTAATTTCGTAAGTTGTGGAATCCTAACTTGCAAATTTTCAGCAACTTGCGAAATAGGAAGAAGAAGGAATCGCTAACAGGACAGAGAGCTGATTAGTTGTAGGACAATTTCACAACTTGCGAAACCACAATTTCAACTTGCAAAATGGACAATTTCAACTTGCGAAATTTTTGCAAGTTGCGTTTGAATTTGCGAAATCCACCTATAATCTAAGATATTTGCGCACCGACTCCGTTTGATGTTTATCTTCAGATATTTGTGTGCAAATTCCTATTTTCTTCTTGTAACCCACCAATGACAAGTTTTCTTGGTTGGGAAGTTAGCAGGAGGGGTGAATAGCCTCTCTTTATAATATCTATTGTAATTTTCTTTTAAAAAAGATCGCTGGGGAGTTTTTCTCAGAGACGAACTTTGTATAGTTTTTCATAAAGTAATACACAGAGCTCTGCTCTGCCTTACCTTCTCTTTTATTTTTATTTCTAGCAAATCAAACTCTGAGGATGTTTTCCCAGAGGACGAGTGGCTAGGCTTTTTGTTTCTTGGAGTGAAGGAAGCTAGGTAAGGTTTCGGATACAAAAGTGGAAGTTTCGTTGTTTCGATTTTTAATGAAGAGAAAGTGTGACCCGTTAATGGTTTTTATCTTTTTAGTTAACTTAAAATACCTTAAAATCATCTGGGCCAACACTTGGTAAGGCAAGTAGACTCCGTCCATTGAGATCCACTAGTGTATCTCTTGCGAGCCTCTGGGAGGTGGTTTAAAGGTAGGATTATCTAGAATAGCCAACACTTGGTAAGCTTTTGGACTCCCAGGAGACATCCATTAGTTATCTCTTGCAAGCTTTTGACGGGTAATCCAAGGTTAAGGATCACCTTGAATGGCCAATACCAGGTGAGAGGTATGAACCATTGCAAGATGATTCAATGACAGGATTTAGTGTTTGAAACCATTAAGGGAAAGCATCTGTACCACACTGGTTTGGGAAATAACTATATGTTAAATCCTCAATGCGAGGAAAAGATCCAAGTGACCGGAATCTCCCTTTTTGTATAAGGAACCTGAGCCTAGTGATCTAAAACTCCAAGAAGCACTTTTCTTTGTAAGTAATTTCAGTTACTTCATTTTTTGTTTCACTTAAAACCAACCTTTTCACACATACTTATGTTTTCTTTTAAAGCTAACCTGAAAAGAAAAAGCACCAATTCAGTTTTTGAACTAATATCAGTTGTAATTTGAAAACTCATTCCTGTGGACGATCCTAGAGCTACTATGCTATGCTAGCTAATGCTACCCTAGTATATGGTGAAATAGGTTTATAAATTTTGTTGATTACTCCCATTTGAGGACTGAAATCAAAGCACACCAGTTGATTGAACACCAATCAACAAGGCATGCACCAGCTGGGCACGAATCATTCCCAAACCTTAAATTCCAAGTATTGAAAATAATTTTCAAGTTGTTGGAAGTCTCATAAACTCATGATCTCATAAGAAGATTCTCAAAGAGTAAAAGGATGTACATATGAAAGTCAAGGTTTTTCAGACTTTTCTGCTAAGAAGAAAAAGAACAACACCAAATAAGGAAAGTTTAAGAAAATGAATGAGAGAACAAACTCATGGGCAATGATTATTTTTTGATATTTTAGGACACTTAAAAAAGGACTACTTGGAGTGCCAAAGGACAGGCAAATACACACCATGTTCTTGTTGTTGAATACATAGTGGTGGATTTCACCAATTGTGGTGGATAGATTCCAGGCCCACTATTTGTAGTTCTTTACAGGGTTCTCAACAAGTGAGAAGGTCACATGATGGGATTGAACTTACCTTAGCTTCTGTCGCAAGATTAGTTGTGCGAGTTAATGGGATGGGTAAGAAGATTCTCAAAGAGAAACAAAAGATGCTGACAAGAATGCTCATAAAGTATAATACATGGAATAAGAATATATAAAAGTGAAGCTGGAGCATCATTAAATAAATAATGAATTCCAAATTTATTACATCATGTTGTACTTTTAAGGGCTCTATCCTAACAATCTACCCATTAGTTTTCCACTAGATCTCTCCTTATAAGGCTCTAGGCATAAGAAAAGAGTAAACTTTTCTCTTTTAAAGGAAAACTAGGATTCATCCTTTGGAGGCTTTTTATAAGAAGACAATAAAAGAGTGTAGAAAACCCTAACCTTAAAGGGTATATATAGGGCTCCTAGTTGGCTTAAGTGACTTGAGCCTAATTGGGCTTAGGTCACTTAATCCAGCCGACTTAGGTTTTAATTAATTAATTAGCCCTATTTGACTCTAATTAATTAATTAGCCCATATAACTAAGGTGGCGTTTGTTTTTTTAGTTTTTTGCTGAAGCAATTTACTTTCAGAATTTAGGTTGTTTGTTTTTCTAGTTTTTGATGACTTATTACTGAATTTTTAAAATTTTTGGCTAAATAGAAAAAACCAAAATATTTGGCTTTTTCTAAATAGAAAAAGCAAGCTTTTTAAACCTCTCCTAAATCACGATTGCAACCCGATGCCCGACGCCTAACCCTAGCCCATCCCTTATAGCTCTCTAGTCTCAATTGCAATCGGTTATCCCCAACCCTCACCTCATCCCTGTGTAGCTAATTTTTTCCACGACCATTACCAAGCTTTCTCAAGGTAATTTCTTCCCCATTTTCTCTTTCTATTTAGGTTTCAGCCTTCGTTTTCACTCTTTCTCAATAATAGGGTTAAACCATAGGTAGAATGGTTGTTTTTCTATTTGGAAATGGTTTATTAATATCTTCTTTGGTACGATTCTTTAAGATTCTCATGCCAATGGTTTATTTTAGGGTTTTGTGGGGAATTTTGATTTTGTGGAAATGGGTTTGATGGGTTTACAGGTTAAACAAATTTTGTAAAGATGCTCATGGGTTTTGTGGATGCATTTGTGTGATTTTGTGGGCTTTTTTTTTGCCTACTTGGGTTGTTTTTTGTTACTTACCCCTGTACTATGTCATTCACTTGTCCAATGAGCAGAGTGAAGCTTTGTCATTCACTTGTACTTGGTTGTTGGAAACAATTTTTTCTGTTGTGATAATCAAATGTATGTGTGTGCGTGTATGAAATGAGAGATGGAGAACTAACTTAATGGAGGGATGATTACTACCAAAAAGTGCTATTTTGTAGACCTAATTATAATGGTTTTAAGCACCCTTTGAGTAGTAATCATATATTTAACCTCCAATTAATTCATTAAGGTCCTTAGTAAAATTGGTTTTAACTCATTTTGTGGCAAGTTTACATGTTTATATCAGCTTGAATCAATCAGCATGCCAAATGATGGATGGAGCTACTTGGGACAGTTAAAGCTAGAGCCTTTTTTCTACACCAAAGCAAGCCACAAAAGGAGAAAAGCAAAGAGAAGGCAAAGAGAAGCAAAGGGAAGCAAAGAAGGAAAACAGAGGAAATCAGCTTGCAAGGGTTTCTTTGGCAAATTTTGGAAGCACTTCCGAAGTCCATTTTTCTACATGCTTATAACGATAATCCATGTCTTCAAAGCTCTGGAAAATCAAGAAATCCAACCGCTCAAACCGTGGTATAGATTTGTGGGGAGCTGGAACGAAGAAAGATATGGCACTTGCGAAGACAAGTGCTTGCCAGGTGTGCGAAAATTTTCGCAACAACATCCTCCCCTTTAAGCTGTGTCGAATGGTGTGCTCGAAACCTGCAGCACATCCCTCGGTGTGCGAAATTTCGTGCACACCATCCTTGAGTTGGTGTGCGACATTTTGCACTGTATTCTGCGACTCCAGTCGGCGCGAAGAATCGTTTATTCTCTTTTGGAATATTGTTTGTATTAGAGAATTTCCTTTCTTTCTCCTTAGTACAACTAACACAATTCATATCCAACATGCTCTGCTTCATTTGTAAAGACTATATAAAGGGGTGGAAATCACCTCTTGGAAAATTATTGATATATACTAATATACTATTACGTTTTTAGCACTCTGCTCATTTTTCTCGTTGCATATTCATCACTACACGATTTTTATACTTCTTTGGAAGCCCAAACAACCTCAATGAGGGTAGTTTTCACCTCAGAGGATGAAATTGTATAAGTCTTTTAGTTTTCTGCAAAAGTATAGGACTGTTAAATATGTGTATGGTCCTTGGATGAATCCCATGGAAATGTTTTCACTCACACCCTACGGTAAGGTAAGTAGTCGTTTTCATTAAAGGTTTCATTAATGCAAAGTTTGGTTTTATTTCCTTTGGACAACTTCCAACGGCCAATACTTGATAAATAGTCGTCTTTTGGATTTCTATCCATTAGTTATCTCCTACGAAGGCTATTGGAAGGGTGAGGGTTTTCAATTCCAAGTTTTGTTATTAATGCTCACATTAAACCAATTTCAAATGGCCATTTGAAAGGTGAGTTTATCACAACGAAATGACTTTGAGTTGCCAATATTTGGTAAGCTTTTGGCTTTAGACCATTAGTTTATCTCTTACGAGCCATTCAAAGGAAGTCTAAAGGTGAATAAACATTGTACTGAAATTCCACCCTTATCATCTGTTTGGCCATTTTAAAATGGATTTAAACTTGTTTGCTAAATCCCATACCGGGTACGGGAAGCAAGCATACACCATAAGTTTGGCATATCTTCACAACAGCGAGGAGCCTATCCTAGATTTCCAATTGACATAAGAAGCTAGAAGCAAAAGCTTATCGACTTAATCTTGAAGATAACTTGTTTTTTACGAAAAGCCCTTGAAAATAAAAAAGATACATTCTTTAATATCTTTAATGTTAGCATTTAAGATTAAAGTTTTAAGACTACTTCCAAAACATTTAACTCTACACCTTTTTAAGAGCTGATAACATTCCATATAAGAAATCACACATAGTTTTCCTAATTTGATATCAATAACGTTGTGTTTGGTGAAAACCCTTCCCAGTGAACGATCCTAAGAACCACTATCGCTATAGTAGCTTTGGCTACTTTTAGTAATAGTATTCAAGGTATAAATTTTGTTGATCGCCCTTTAATAGCTAAGCTACCGAAGAGTCGAATCAAAATGCTGCTGACCTAGTTTGCTCCCAAGCGTGAAGGTGCCACAGCACAGTTGAAGCACCATTAAGGGTAACTTGTGATCGTTCATCAACAGTTTGGTTGAGTTTTCTTATAATTTTTTTTAAGTTTAGTTTGTATTTAAGTTAATTTTTTTTATTCTCTTTTCTTTTTATTTTTGTTTTAATTTCAATTGTGCATTCCTTGTTGGATTCGAGAAGACAAGAAGGAACGCCTGGTTACAAAGTTGAAGAACGAGCCTTAGTTGAATATCGCATTTTTTATATAGAAAATGAAATTCCAACCATGAAAAATACATAAAGAGCTCTCATTAAATGACATGAGAAAGGAAACAAAATTTGCATACCTTATCCATGAAGGAGACTGTCGGATGAGTTAAGGGAAAAGGCAAGTTCAACAAAGCCCAAAATGGGTAGGTAGTAAGATATGTTTATTGAATGAGACATGAGTGATGTATCTACGCGGTATAAAAAGTGCTATATGTTGTAGGACCTAATTATAATGGTTTTTAAGCACCTTTGATAAGTAATCATATTCAATTTAATCCAATTAATTCCATTTAAGGTCCTTAGTAAATTGGTTTTAACACCTATTTTGTGGCAAGTTTACTGTTTTTATCGCTTATGGAATTTGCATTCAACAATGCATGCCAAATGGAATGGAAGGAGCTACTTGGACAAAGTATATGAGCAAAGCTTTTGGATAGCTCAATTTCATGAATGAATCCAAAGGCAATTTTGAATCTCCAAAGTCCCTTGCCAAAGTGTTCATAACCCATCCAAACGAATTGAAAGTCAAAAGAAATATCTAAAGAGTAAGCTAAAGAGAAGCATAGGATTGGAAAACAGAGGAAGCAGCTGCAGTCTTTTCTTTCGGCATCTTTTTTCGAGCATTACTTTCCCGATAGTCCATTTTCTAGCATACTATATACGCATTTCAAAGCCTCTGGAAATCACGAATCCAACGCTTCAAACCGTGTATAGATTTGGAGCTGAAACGGATGGAGATATTGGCTTCGTGAAGACATATCTGCTCCCAGTGTGCGAAAATTTTTCCACACCCTCTACCCTTTAAGCTGTTGGCGAATGGTGTGCGAAAATTTCCGCACAGATCCTAGGTGAGCGAAATTTTTGCTTCTGTTTAGTTTGCCGACTTTTTCACTTTAGATATATGTCTTGTTGTACTTTTGATTGTAAATTTCCTTTTCTTCTCCCTTGTAACTATAGCCAATCCAAGCTTTGGCTTTTGTTAAAAGATATATATCTATAAGATGGGGGGAAATCACTCATCTTTGGGAATATATAGAATATATTACGTTTGAAACTGAGGAGGTTATAAGATAAGCACTCGAGCTCTCTCGTTTCTCCTTTTCTATTTACTATTTTCTATTTCTTTAGTAGCACAAAAGGCCTCTAAAGGGTTTTTCCCTTAGAGGATGATTGGCTAAAAACTTTTAGTTTCTCCACAAGTATAGAATGGTTATGTGATGCTCGAAAAAATGCAATCAAACACTATGAGAAAAATTCTCAAAAAACGCAACAAAAACCCTCGGAGAAAGATTTTGAGGTGTCCAAGGTAGTCGATTTTTGCATTAAAGGGTTCATTATAGCAATAAGTTTTGGGGTGTTTTAATTGTACCTTGTGACATACCTTCCCAACAGCCAATA
>JBAPGN010000522.1:0-26654 GCA_037355405.1 Vitis amurensis | reverse complement strand
AGGAACGCGCCTGCTACCTTGTCCAATGGAATGCAAGTTTAAGAAGTATCCTCTTGATATCATTTTTTATTAGAAAAAAATATATATTGAGTAAAAGTAAAGTTCAGAGAAGGAGGAGAAGATACTTTCTCCACAAATACATAAACCTAATCAAGTAAGACTATCACCACCATATAGCAAGGATATACTACAGATAAAAGCATATATAAAATATGTCAAAAACCAGAACCAAACTCTTTCAAATGTTATCCACCTGTGACCCTTTTCGAATTATAAACCGAAGACTAACTAAGTTGAATAACATTTAGTGGGGTTCCTTTAAAAAGCAGTCGTACAAAAGACCTAAAATAAGGAGTAGAAGTGAAGAATATCTCACAACATCTCTTCTATTCCTGCATTTTTCTTCAAAAGTCCTAGCATTTTTGCTCTTGCCACATATCCACAATACAATTGAGGGCAAGTGATATGCCAAAGAATCTTGTCTCTAATTAAATTCTACAATCCTCTAAATAAGATAATCATCATATCTTCAATACTTCTAAGAGAAACTCAATTCATATTAGCTACAATGAAGAGCTATATGCCAAAGCTCCAATGTTATTGGGGCAATGGTAGAAAAAGATGGGTCAATTAATTTTCCACTTCCTTTGCATAGAATGCACCAATGAGAACTTAGAGATTTGTAAGGTCTTCTCACTTGTAGCATATCATTGGTATTTACCTTCTAGTGCACCACCAACCAAGCAAAGGTCTTAACCTTTGGAGAGGCTTTGATTTCAAATAAAATTAGTCGAAAGGAACGAGATTGGATTTAAGAACTTGGACAAAAATTGTGAAAAAGGATTTTACTGAGAATGAACCAAAAGAAAATAAGGACCAAGCGTCTTGAATTCGTGGTAGAAAGAGACAAGTGCACTTGAAGTAGTGAAGACATGTCTTTTTGAGAAGTTCCAATTTCTAAATTGGTGATATTGCTAAAAAGTTAAAATTCCAAGAAAACAGATAGGAATTACCAAGGACGATTGAGATGGTAAGATTTCTCACTGAAACAACTCTATAAAAACCCAGAAATTATGAACATAAAGATTGATGCCCCACCATAAATCTTCCTAAAATCATATCCTTTCCTAATTCACCACCACAAAAGTAGGTGTATGAAGAAAAGCCTGAAAAACTTGTGCAACAGTTCCCTCGAGGAGCATTTCCAACATGTTGTCCATCAATTACAATGGTTTTGGTTTATCTAAGAGAGGGATAGTTTTGTGGCAAGTTGTGTGCATTGCTTTAATTTGGGTTGTGTGGCGGGAAAGAAATGCGAGGATTTTTTAGGATAAAGCAAGGAATTCAAAGAATCTTTGGGATTCTATTCATTTCCTTGCTTCTCTTTAGGCTTTTTGTTCCAAGGTTTTTAAGGGGATTCCCCTTAATGTGTTACAACTTGATTGGCTAGTAGTGTGTAATTCCAATGGGTTGGTCTAATCTAGAGAGATAGCATGTTTTTACTTTGCATTTTCTTGTTTTTGTATTCTTGTAGTTTAGTTTTTCTTTGGTGGGAGGATTCCTCATCCTTCTCTTGTACTTCTTTTTTCTATCAATATATCCTTTTGTCGTTTCCTATAAAAAAAAAAAAAAAAAAAAAAAACAGTTCCAAGGACATCCATGTGACCATCTAACAGAAATGTTTGCATCTCATCCATTAGGATGTGTCCCATAAATGCTAAAAATAATCTAATACCAAAGACCATCGCTTTCCCTAGGGAACCTCCCAAGTCACTTCCCTATGAGAGCATGATTTCTCAAGGAAGTCTTCCAATTGATAAATTACTGAATGAATTTTTCATATATCTCAAGGGTATTTATACAAAGTACATAAAGTCATTTTAGGATAACCAACTATACAAAATAATAGACAACCATACAAAATATTTATAATTGTATAAATCACAACTATAGAATAAATTATAACTATAATTCACAGCTATAACTTACCTAAATCACAGTTGTGAATATATGCTATCTCTCCCCTTCAAGTTGGTGCATATATATCACATATGCCCAACTTAGATAATGATGTATAGAATAGACTACTAGTAGCAACATGAGTCATCATATCCACCAGTTGATCTGCATTTTTTATGTAAGGAACCTTTATCATACCAAAATCTAGGTTATCCTTGATATAGTTCCTCTCAAGTTCAATGTGCTTAATCCGATTGTGTTGTACCAAATTATTTGTAATCTTAATAGTTGTTATGTTATCATAAAAGAGTACCATACATTTCTTGGGACCAAACTCAAGTTCATTCAAGAGAATTCTTAGCCAAGTAAGTTTCATAGTTGCACTTGCATGATGAAGCACTTGATATTTAGTTTCTACACTAGACAATGAGACCACATTTTGTTTTTTACTCCTCTTGGTCACTAAATTTCCTCCTACAAATGACACATCTTGAAGTAGACTTTCTATTCCAATCCTGAATTCGGCAAAGTCAGAGTTTGTGTAACCCTTAATATCTAAATGTTCATGTCTAGAAAACATAATACCTTTGCCTATGGAGGACTTCAAATAGGCTAAGATACGATTTACTGCTTTCATGAGTTGATCACTCAAATTATTCATGGATTGACTTATAACACTAACTACATATGACAAGTCAGATCTAATGAGGGTCAAATAGATTAATTTCCCCACTAGTCTCTGATATCTTTCCTTGTTCATTGAAATCTAATTAGGATAGATGAACAAGCCATGATTTATCTCAATGGGAGTATCCATAAGTTCACAAGCAGAGTTACTAGTTTCAATCAAGAGATCTAATGTATACTTCCATTGTGAAAGAAAAAGTCCTTGTTTGGATCGAGACACCTCACTACCCAAGAAGTATTTTACAATACCCAAGTCCTTCATTTCAAATTCCTTGGCCAGATACCTCTGAAGCTTCTCTATTTTTGTTGAGTTACTACCTATAACAATCATGTCATTAACAAAAACAATAAGAAAAGTAATGTGATCACCATCTCTCTTATAGAACAAAGTGTGATCTACTATAGCTTGTTTAAAACCATACTCCATCAAGTAGCTCAACTTGCCAAACCATGCCCTTGGTGACTGCTTCAATCCATACAAAGCCTTTTTTAGTTTACATACCTTGCCTCTTTTTAGTGTAAACACCAAAAGGGGATCTATGTACACCTCCTCTAGTAGATCACCATGAAGAAAGACATTTTTTACATCAAACTGTCTTAATGGTCAGTTTAGATTGATTGTAAGAGAGAGTCTGACTCTCATAATGTTTATCTTGACTATAGAAGCAAAGATCTCTTGATAGTCAATTCCATAAGTCTACTTGTATCCCTTGACAACCAGTCTAGCTTTGTACCAGTCAATTATTCCATCTAACTTGTACTTTATTTGAAACACCTTACATTCCATTGTCTTCTTTTCCTTAAGGAGCTTGTCCATCTCCCAAGTAAAGTTCTTTTAGAAACTTCATTTCTTCTACCATTGCAAACTTCCACTCAAAATCTTCAAGGGCTTCTTGAAAATGACTAGTAATAAACACAAAAGACAATTGAAGAGCAAAAACAAGGCAAGTCTTAGATAGACAATGATGAGAGATGAAATCATAAATGGGATATACAACATTAGAAGATAATTTTGAGAAACCCAACTTATCATATTCTTTACGATCACGAAGAGGATATCTCCTACCTTGATCACCAACTTGTGGATTCAAGATAGCAATTTCTAAAGTTAAAGGTGAAGGAACATGTACCTCAGGATTAGTCTCGGAAGTGTCATCCAATGGCATGGTAGCATCATTAAGAGTATTGAAGCCTAGGGAGGATATGACAGTAGCATATTTGTTCTTCCTTGTATAACATTGTTGGAATAATCTGGCTGGTTTTTCATCCTTTCTTTCCTCAGATTCAAACTCAAGTGTCATAGGGTTAGGAGCATCTAAAGACTTCCCTTTACCCAAATCATTTGAATCCTCCTCCTGACCTAAAATTCGTACCCTCTTCTCACTTCTAATCTCTCCCTGAAGAGGAACTAGAGACACATTTCCAGAAAGAATAAGACTTCCCTTTGCAAAATTGAATATCCATGGAGACATAGTATTTGTCTGCAGGAGAATGAAAGCATTTATAGCCTTTTTGGGAATTAAAATAACCAAGAAAGATGCAATTAAGAGCACGAGGATCAAGTTTATTCCTTGGATGAGAGTGTACATGCGCATAACATACACAACAGAAAACTTTATGACAAAGATTCAAAGCAGAAGGAATGAGGTGAAATTGTGATAACATTCGCAAAGGAATTTGATAATCAATGACATGAGTAGGCATTCAGTTGATGAAAAAACAATAATCATGATAGCCTCAACCTAAAAACGTTTTGGAACATACATATTAAAGCATAAAGCCCAAGCCACCTCTAAAATGTGGCGGTTTTTACTCTATGTTATGTTGTTCTATTGTGGCGTGTATGTACATGTTGTCTGGTAGAGGATTTCATTTTCTTTGAACAAATTAGCAAGAGACTGATTCACAAACTCATGATCATTGTCAGAGTAAAAGACCTTAACCTGAGTAGTAAATTATATGGCAATCATTTTGGAAAATTGAAGAATAACATGTAGACCATCATTCTTAGACTTAAGCAAATATACTCAGCTCACCCTGGTACAATCATCAATAAAAGACAAAGTATTTATGACCCAAAGCAAAGGGAGTAGAAAAAGGACCCCAAACATTTGTAAAAATCAGGATAGAAGGAATTAAACTTTTATTGAGACATATTTTGAAAGGGTACACGATGATTTTTAGCATAATTGCATTGTTCACACCTTAAACTAGAAACTGCAAAATTTTTAAATAACTAAGGAAATAAAAGCTCTAAATAAGAAACATATGGGTGACCTAATTAGTATGCCATAAAAGAATTTGTTCTCTATTAGATGTCTCTCTTGCTACTTGAAAAATACAACGGTCATATTCAAATTTTAACTCCCTTGCCCCCTCCAACTAGTAAAGACCTCTTCTCTCCTTACCAATGCCAATTGTCATCTCTGTAAGATCGTCATGAAACACATAGTAAATAGAATTGAAAGTTACAAAACAATTAAGATGTTTGATAATCTTACTAATAGAAAGAAGACTATTGAGAGACTAGATGCAAATAAGAAAGAGCACATCGAGAGTGTAAGGGGAAGTGAGATAGTCTTGGCTCCTGAAATCAGCATAGGAATCCTAATAGTAACCTAAATAGACTTAACAGATGAGGGCATCTGAGATTCAAGTAAGGAAGAATGACTAGTTATATGATCAGTAGCCCCTAAATCAATAACCTAAGGAAAACCATTCACTTTAGGTGGGTAGATTATCACATCGAGATGCTCTTGGGTGGGCTTTTAGAGAAATGAATCTTGGGTGAGAGTTCCAAGGCACACCTTTAGGGATGAGAGTTCTTTCAAGAAGTAGCAGATGCCTGTGATGGCTTCATAGTGGTGGATGAAGATACAAAATTGCATCAGACCTTGTCACAGGTTAGAATCCTGGTAAAAAATGTTGGTTAGGAGGAATCAGAAAAGCTAGAGGTGGAAGTGGGTTTCATGTCCTTAATTCCATTATGGTGAGAAAATTCAATGTGGTTCTCCATTAAAGTTTGTTGCAATAGCGAGACCCCCTTCAAAGCCAACCCAGAAAGAGAAAGTAAGTCTCAAGGTTGAAGAAGAGATTGAATCACGCACCTTGATGTGTGTGGGGAAGAGGAATGTCTTAGTAGGACCACATGTGGCTATCTTGGATAAAAAGTGTAGCAAGATTAGATCAGCTATAACAAATTTCTCTAAGCTTCTAATGGAGGATGGGATTCATCAGTCTCTTGGTAGGTTCCTAAAAAGTGAGCAAGGGGGCAAATGGAAGGGAGGGGCTACCATACACACTGTGTCAGACCAGAGTGGCAGGAAGGCTCTCATTGAGGACCTATTTGGGTCTAATAAAGGTTTCATATTTGGCACATACAATTGAATAGATTCAATAGAGTGCTATGATGTATCTTTTTTAGGACCATGGACCTCTCTATGAAAGTGTTATGAAGAATCCCAAGAGACCCATGAAACATAAGGGTTGCATGGTGTGTTTGTGGGCAAGAAGCAAGTAAAAGTTTGGAAGAGGCAAACCCCTTTGTGCCTTTTTTGGACGGTTTGGAAGGAAAGAAATAGGGTTGCTTTTGAAAATGAGGATTTTTTTATCCAAAGGTCGAAATATTCTTTTGTTTGTAATTTGTGGTCTTGGTCTAAGTTGTGTATAGCTGAAGGGCCTAATTCTTTAATTAACTTTTTTGAGTGATTGGGCTATAGATGAGGGCAAGTGAGTTTTTTGTATCCCTCTTTCTTTTGTTTTTGCCTATAGGCACTTGTTATATACTTCCTATATGCTTTTGGATCAGTGTATGGGTGCCCTGTTTTTATTAATATACTTTTTCTATGCCTCTCCCTATTTAAAAAAAAAATGTTGCATGGTGAAGAGGGCTTGTTTGAAAGGTCAAAGCAGTTTTTATGGTCTAGTTATAGCAAGGCCTAATGAAATGGGCCACCAGTTTAGGCATAAGAAGGTTGTTATGAGTGAGGACAAGACTTAACCCAATGGCTTCTTTCATGCTTTAGTTAGGCTTAAAGTGGTTGGCCCTTTTTTTATTTGGAAGAGAGGATCCCTCTTTCTTTAGATTTGGATCTTCTCTCCCTAAGGAAACGATAAGGGTTCTCAAGATTTTCTTTCAATCTCTCTAGATGAAGCTTCAGGGTTGTCTTTAACTTTGTCTACTAAGGATTGAAGATGCTAAAAGGCACTTCAAAAGGTTTTGAAGTATCGTCTCCTCTCTCTCTCTAACAAAAGGGTGTTAGTTTATGATCTCCTTAGCCTATTTTGAATCAAGGAAAATCAAATAAGACTTAGGCAATAACTTTCCAGAGACAGCAATGCGAACACATGACAAAAGCTTTGGCATCCTAACCATTAGAATGCATCCCATAGATACTCAAAATGACCTTGTACCATAAAGCATTGTTCTCCTTAGGAAACTTCCACAACCACTTCCCTCAGAGGGCTTTACTTCCTAGGGAAATCCTACCTATACATAAAACCCCTTCCTTCTTAGGTTTACATACCTGATGTTATCCAAGGTGATCTCTCTTTAATTCCCTTCACTCCTAACCAAAGAAAAATCTCTCTAAATCACTCAATCCTATGCTACCTTACCTACAACTTTGAAAATTATAGGAAATAAGTGGGAATAGGAAACAAAACATGAGTTCAAAGAGTTATTTTTTCCACCAAAAGATCAATATGGCTCTTTTTCAACCATTTAATCATTTAGAAATTGTTTCTCTAGCCGAATCCCAAAAGGAAATACCTCTTAGTTTCCCTCCCTTACCCAAGGGGAGGCTCAAAATAAGATATGAGGGCACTTAAACACCCCCACATTCTAAAAAAAGTTTGAAGCCTGAACTTGGTCCTAACTCATATATACCCAACAAAGTGTTAATATTGAAATTCATCATGAGCCTAGAGACCCACCCAAACACCATGTAAATCAATTAAAGTTTTCACAAGTTGAGTAGTCTAGCTTGTGGAAAAAAAAAATGGTGTCATTTCTAAATTGTAAATGGGTTGCCCTCACTTAAGATCAACCAATTGAAAACACTTTAAAAACCTACACTACTATACTTTCAACATCAATCTACTCAAGACATTAGTTACTAAAGTGAAAAGAAAGGGGCATAGCAGTGAGTCACCCTGCCTTAACCCATCCTCTCACACACCCATTAATTTACACAACAAAATTAGTTGTTGATTTTTTTTTTTTTTTTGATAGGCAAAAGCACAAAGATATATTAGAGAAAGGGAGCTTGAAAGGCAACCCAGAGCATACAGGGAGTATACAAGAGACACCTAAAACAAGCAACAAAAACACAAGCACTCACCGGCCCTCAACAAGAACCCAACCAATCCACAAAGTTAAACAAAGATAAAGGGCCTACAACTATAGAAGAATTAGCCCAGGATAAGAGATTACAAACAAAAGAGTTTTTCAATCTTTGAGTCGACAAAGCCTCGTTATCGAAGACTATCCTATTTCTTTCTTTCCAAACTGTCCAAAATAAACAGAGAGGAGCTGCCCGCCAAACCTTTCTATGATTCTTGTCCTTAAAAGAGACATACCAACTTAAAAGAGTGTCTTTCACCGAAAACGGCAACACCCAATTGACCCCAAAAAGAGAAAACACAAGATCCCACAAAATCTTCGTCTTAGAACAATGAACAAGGATATGATTTATTGTTTCCTCTTCAGCGCAACACAAGCAACATCTATTGGCTAGAATCCAACCCTTCCTCTTGAGCTGATCTTGAGTAAGAACCTTCTCCTAAGAAGCTTCCCAAGCAAAAAAACTCACCTTTGAAGGAACATACGGACTCCAAATAATATTGCCCGGAAACGAGACTGCATAGCTATGATCAAGAGACTTGTAAAGAGATTTTACAGTGAAAATCTCATTTTTCGTCCCTATCCTCCCCATCAGCATCCAACCTCTTATCTTGAATGGACGATAGGAGTCTCTCCACCTCCTCCACCTCCCAATCGTTGAAAGGTCTAAGGAAAAAGTGGAGTTCACCCTCCCTCTTCCCCCATTGGGTCCCAATAGTCCGCAACCCACGCATCTTTAGAGCCCGCTAAATCAAACAAGGAAGGAAAAGCCTCACAAAGGGGGGTGTTCCCGCACCAAATGTCTTTCCAAAACCTCACCCTTTTACCATCCCCCACCGAGAAAGATGCATTATTGAGCAGTAGCAACCCTTCCTTGCTGATTTCCTTCCAAAGCCCAACCTCGTGGCCCTCCCTAGCCCCGCAAGTGCTCCACCCTCCTCTTTCAACCCCATACTTCGTACTAATAATAAGCTTCCAATATGAGTCTCTTTCAACCGCAAAACGCCAACTCCATTTGCACAAGAGGGCTCTATTAAGAATGGAGAGATTTCTAATCCCCAATCCACCCATCTTTTTGTGAGTCCAGACAACAACCCACTTAACAAGATGGGGCCTCTTCTCCAATGCTCCCCCTCCCCAAAGAAAGTCCCTTTGTATTTTCTCAAGTCTTAATTTAACCACTCTTGGCATGCGCAATAATGACATAAGATACGTTGGCATGTTCGCCAAAGTACTCCGGATGAGAGTGATTCTTCCTCCCTTAGAAATGAATTGCCTCTTCCACAAGGCAAGTTTCTTCCTCATCCGCTCTTCCACTCCGTCCCAAACCTTCACAGACTTATGCGAAGCTCCCAAAGGGAGCCCCAAATAGGTGGAAGGGAGAGATCCCACTTTGCAGCCAAGCTCAGCTGCCAGTAACTCGGCATTCTCCACACTACCCACCGGCAAAATCTCACTTTTGTTCAAGTTAATGCGCAGTCCGGAGGTGGCTTCAAACCACATTAATAACCAACTTAGAAAGGCCAATTGCTCTTGAGAGTCATCACAGAAGACCAAAGTATCATCGGCAAACAGCAGGTGCGTAACTTGGATCCCGACACCTTCCCTTCCCCCTATCCTGCAGCCTGAAAGAAAACCCCCTCTCACTGCTCTGTTAATGAGACTACTTAAGGCCTCCATTCCTAAGACAAAAATGTAAGGAGAGAGGAGGTCTCCTTGCCTTAACCCCCTGGAGCTCCAGAAAAAACCGGTAGGAGAACCATTGACCAAAACCGAAAACGAGGCGGTGGATATGCACCATCTAATCCACCCAATCCATTTCTCCCCAAAACCCATTCTTTGCATCACTGATAGCAGAAAATCCCAATTTATTCGATCATAGGCCTTCTCTAAGTCCAATTTACACAAGACCCCACTTTCCTTTCTTTTCAGCACGGAGTCTATGACCTCATTAGCAACTAACGCAGCATCAAGAATTTGCCTACCTTCAACAAAGGCATTTTGGGTTGAGGACACCACTTTTCCCACTACCTTTTTCAATCTATTGGGCTAAGACCTTAGCAAGCAGCTTGTAGAGACCCCCCCACCAAACTAATGGGTCTGAAATCACTCAAGTCTTCAGCCCCACACTTCTTTGGGATTAAAACTAAGAAGGTGGAGTTCAGGCTTCTTACGAATTTTCCCCTCTCATAAAAATCCTTGAAGAAACCCAAGACCTCATCTTTGACAAAATCCCAACAGAATTGCCAAAATGCAAGGGAGAACCCGTCCGGACCAGGGGCCTTGTCCCCATTCAGATCTGAAAGGGCCAAGAACACCTCATCCCCAGAAAAACTCTCCTCCAGCCTGGCTGCCTCTTCATCCCCAATGCTGTCAAACTCAATATTGTTGCAGCAAGGACGCCATCCTCCTGGATCTGACAAAAGGTCCTTAAAGGCCCTCACCACTCCCCTTTGAATGTCATGATCTTCTGAAAGCCAGGTGCCATTGACTTTAATTTTTTTCAAACAGTTCCTCCTTCTATTCGAATTTGCCATCTTGTGGAAAAATCCCGTGTTCTTATCACCTTCCTTCAGCCAAATTTCTCTCGATTTTTGTCTCCATGAAGTCTCCTCCATTAGAGCCCATTTCTTAAACTCCTCCATAGCCTCCTTTCTCGCCTCTAGCTCCTGCTCATTTAAAGCTCTAAGTTGCTCCTGATTATCCCAGTAGGATACTTTATCCAGAGCCAACCCTTTATTCACCCCCACTTTACCAAAGACTTCCGAGTTCCATTCCTTCAGTTTAATTTTCAGGGCCTTCAATTTTTCTGTCAAGATGAAACTATAGGACCCACTATAATTAAATCCTTGTCACCAGCCCTTTAACAGCTCCTTGAACCCCTCCTCCTTCAACCACATATTCTCGAACCGAAATGGAATTGGACCTCTCCTCGTCCCACCCCATCTAACAGAATTGGGAAGTGATCAGATACCAGTCTTGGGAGGGAACACTGAATCGCCCCACTGAAATGATTCTCCCAATCCTTCGAAATCAGAAAACAGTCCAGTCTGGACCTTGAAAGACCATTCAGCCCTCCACTCCACGTGAACAACCCCCCATGGAGAGGCAAATCTTTTAAAGCCAACTCCTCAATCACCTCCGAAAATCTTCTCATAGAACCAGTCAGTCTTCCTTCTCTACTGCGCTCACTAGGAAATCTGACCACGTTAAAGTCCCCACCAATACACCAAGGGTCAGACCACAGCCCTCAAATGGCTCCTAGCTCTTCCCAAAACATCTCTTTATGCCGTTTCATAGTAGGACCATATACTCCCGTGAAGGTCCACAAGAAGCCACAATTTTAAAGCAACAGGAAACTGAGAAAAGACCCACCTCCATGCCCATTAACCCCAGAACCCTTTTATCCCAAAACACTACAACCCCACCGGCTGCCCCCCTTGCACTCATAGCACCCCAACCTAAGAATCTTCCCACTCCAAGACTGTGAACAATCCCTCTGGATATATCTTGAATTTTGGTCTCCTGAAGACACACCAAATCCGTTTTTTGCGACCTGATCAAAGCCTTAATAACTTTCCTTTTATCCCTATCATTGGCCCCTCTTATGTTCCAAGATATGATCTTTATCTTCATCTAAGGTTCGAGATTCTGTCCCCACCATCTCTAACCAGAGATTTCTCCTTTCTCGCCCCTTTGTAATTGATGGACCACTCTAATTTCTTCAATTCACGATCAAACTTAGTGGACCCCGAAATATCTTTCTTAATATTCTGCTCGCTTCTTCTCTTGTTCCTTAGAAGCAAGTTCAGAATTTCTCCTTCAAATCCTTCCATCGAAAAACCCAGGAACTTGCTAAATCTCGCCAGGCAACTATCATCCCATCGACATCCTCTTCCTTCCAAGTCTTGTAATAATATCTCAAACTCATCCCCCCTTCCTTCACCACCCGAGGATCTCTCCCTCTCTGGGCCCATCTCCCCATTGCTGCCATCTGCCAAAATAATGCTAAGAGGGAGCTGCTCCTCTCCCTCAATCTCAGAAATCAAGCCAGACGAAACCCCCTCTTTCGTTCCCGCCCGATCGATCCCAGAAAAAAGAGAAGAAGGAGAAGTTTCCTGACCCCCCACAAAAGGCGAAGGTAGTCCGACATACCTGGAAGCTTCATCACGCAGCGCTTCATCAGTCAACGACCCACTTTTGGGCACCGCAGAGGCTTCCGACGGCGACGCAGCTCTCAAATTGTCGACGATGGGGTCCTTCACTATAAAAGCTTGACTCTCCGAGCTAAACGTCTGAGCCGTAGGACGAGAGGCCGAAGGAGCTTCCCCACGGACAAGAAGATCAGCATCTCCTGAGCCTTTCTCCACTTCTGTCGATTGTGCCCTAGCTCGAGGACTCGAGATGCCTTCCCCATTTAAATCTCCTCCTTCCGCTGCAACAGGCCCTACAGGCCCAAAACCCTCTCCCTTCTCCCCGTAAGTGACATTGGGCCTTAAGTCACAACCCAATTCCTCCTGGGTTACTTTAAAAGGCCCCTGCCTTAACCCACTTAATTGAGATAGGCCCAGAGACACCCCATGCGCTAGCCCTTTTGGCCCGATGCTTGGCCCAAGAGCTGGGCTTTCCAACTTATTCAAAAAAATCCCATCTCCCTCTCTAACCCGTCCATCAGCTGACCCTACTCTACCCTCCAATGCATCCCCTGCCTCATAGATCACAGCGGGACAGGGGGTAGAATTGCCTCCACAGGCTGACACGGCACTCTCTCCCTGCTGCAACCTCAACTGCTCCACTTTCTCCCTTTGACTTCCACTGCTGAGATCACGAGTTGTTCCACCAGCCTCTTCTCCTTCCCTTGAGCTACCTTCCCCGCTGAAACATCCCGCCGGCACCACCTGTGTGAACCAAGGGGAAGACTCCCACCAAAGTTGAAGGGAATAACAACCCGACCCCACAACAATATGGGCAGTACTGGGCAACTCCCTGTCCACGCACCTCACCAGTAGCCCATTGCATCTCATACAAAGGTGATTTATCCGCAGCTATGAATCCTCCACATTCATTTCCAATTCTTTTAAACACCTCCGAGCTTCTTAAATGAAGGGGGAGTCCAATCACCCTTACCCATGCTTCTTTTGCCATGGGCTCCTTGCAAAGACACCCCACCTCAGGGTTCCATCTCTCCAAGACTATAACATTCTCCTTGAAGTTTCTCAGACCTCTGGCTAAAACACGCTCAGCCTCGTCTGGCAACTCGAAGTCAAATAGCAATAATCCTCTGCCTAGCGTGGCCACCCTCAGATTCCCCTTCAAAGCCCAATGCTTCAGTGCCCAACTTCTAACGTACTCCACCTCAGGGCAAGGAGCTGACTTAGGTCCCCACCAGCCTACCAGACACTGACTCATTTGTTCTATTCTTCCACGCACTTCTCCTTTCCCCACTTCTATCCAAACTGACTGGCCTACCCTTCCCGGGCTTTTCCTTACAGCATTAGCATATGTTTTCAGCTCCATCCCTTTCTCCCTCCATTGGACCTTCGAGCCCCCTTTCATCCTCAACAAGTCCTCTGATCCTTTAGGACCCTGCAAGCCACCTAAGGGGGTCACACCAAGATCTCTCAGCCTCTCAGCCAAGGAATTCCAACCAAAGGACTGACCCTTTCCCTCTGGAACAATAATGCTATACTTTTTTGAATCAATGTCGCGAATAGAGCAGAAGATGAACCTACCTGCCCCATTCGAACGGCGCTCCATTCTATACTTTCTATTCCCCTCCTCCCAACCAATAGCCCAAGCACTATTGTTGACCTCTCTACAGCAAACTTCCACTCCATCTAGTAAACATCTTAAGCTAGCCTCCCCGAATCAAATCCATGAGGAGACCTCTTTGCTTCTCTCCCAAATGCAACCTCTCAGCTTGCCTCCCCGAATCTAATCCATGAGGAGACCCCTTTGCTTCTCTTCCAAATGCAACCTCTCAGCTTGCCTCCCAACTCTTCAATCAAGATTTCGAAAGATTTGGCCTCCACCACGAAGCAACATCTTCCCCCCCTTGATCCACCAGCTTCACCCCTTGCTCTCATCCTCACTGGAAAGCAGTTATGGAAAGCTTCTTGAATGTTAAAGACAATGTTTAGAGCCAATCCTAAGATCCTAAATGCTACTATCAATCAAGTGGTGATCCATAGGAGTTCAAAACTAAAGTAAAATTAGTTGTTGATATGCATACATAAATCTAAGATCTCCATCTCGCTCCAAAACCTTTTTCCTCTAGAACATGATTTGAAAAATCTCATTTCACATGGTTATAAGCTTTTTCAAAATCAATCTTAAAGTCCGTCCTTCTTCTCTTGAAGGTCTTTTCTCATCCACCACTTCATTGGTCACTAATATTCCATCTAGAGTGATGAGAAAGATGAATAGTCTCATGTAAAACTCCTCCTTAACTACTTGGACAAAACAACACTTAACAATGGTCTTATCAAGGCTAGTCACCAAACTAATGGGTCTAAAATAAAAAACTCTAGTGGTTTGACACTTCTTAGGCACCAAAGCAATGAAGGAGAATAGTGCTCCTATTATCTCATTACCAAAGAATTTGTGAAAAACTTTCAATAAGTCCTCTTTAACCAACACTCCTGACATACTAGGCACCCATTATTCTTTGATTGTTTCTTAGATTCTTATTTTAGTTTTGTTTTGCCAATCTAATAAAGTAACAAGAGGATTCATGCTATCTAGTTTGCCTCATTCTTTCTTCTATCTACTATACCACAATTCACTTCCAGTGTTTCTAAGTACAATGTTCATTCTCATATCCATTGATCTATATCAATCTTCTCCTCTCGCACATGACTCATTCTCATAAAAGGAAAATAAAATATAAAAAATAAAAATAAAGACCTTCTATCTTCTTCTCATTCTCACTTTTTATTTCCTCCTTATCTTTCTTTTCTTTCCTTTCATTTCCTCTTATACAAAATAATAATAATAATAATAATAATAAAGAGTACAACTATTTAAATAGATAGCTAGAGAATAGCTAACAATTCTGCTGCCTAGAAACTAGGAGACTTATTCAAACTCAGCTAACAACCTAAAACCTAAAAAAACAGGATAAAAGATTTAAATTTAAACTGTAAACAACAATTTAAAAGAACAACAACTAACTCCTAGAATCTTATATAATCAGATTTATTATTTAAACGAAATAAAAATATTTGAATAGCAGAAAAATATCTCCTAGATTTCCTAAAAAATAATAATAATTTAGGAAATGAATATATATACCTACATCAAGTTCTACTCTATTGATATAGACCTTTTTCTAGTCCAGGGAATTATGTACAGTTATTTATTGTAGACTGATTGTAAACTTAATAAAAATCAGGTAGGTCTTCATATTGCCAACAAATCTTGCCCAATACTCATGGAAATTCACCCTCTTGGCACCAACCAGGGAATATGAGATAATTCATAGAGGTTGGCATCGGGTTAAGAGCAGGTTGTAAACTATTCACAAACCCTTTTGGATTATAACATGGTATATAAAGCCAAAGCCAATGCCAATAGTCGTAACAAGGCTTACTAGCATATATGGTTCAATATTTAAAAACAACTTGAGAGAATATTCCATCAAGAGAAAAATGGTTATAACAGCACATCGAAAGAAAAGGAAACTGAAAATTTCATATGACAAGGTGGCCTTGTAACATAACAACTATTATCCTAGAACACACACACAGGGCAAATTCAACAAGACATAGAGAAGGTGACATTATTAATTCTTACAAAACAGGAAACAGAGAGGATCAGGCTGCCAAATAATCACATTTCACTATTAAACCCATTTTTCAAACATATTTTGGCAGATTCACTGAGCGTCCTTAAAGGGTTTTTGTATAGCAACATCAGAGAAGTATCCCAAAGGACACAACATATCCATGCTACTTTTTCCAGTTTGTTCATTCCTGAGGGTAAATGGTCCAGCAGGTCCTAAGTTTGTAAACAAGCCTTACAAGGACATATGCAAAATCTTCTCCTTCAAGTTCTCAACTTGCTATTGTTATAGGGAGGCAAATTATCAATGTTATTTTAGGAATACAAAGACAAGGCGATAAGAAGCAAAGCACATCCAAGGAGTGTCGGATGTATGTTTAAAGAGTGTTAGGGAAGTGCCATATCCATTAGGTCTAAAAAGTGTTTGTGCCACTCAGCAGTCAGCATCACAACTAGCTATTAGCTTTGGGTACAAAAAAAAAAAAAAAAAAAAAAATTGGACATAGCTACTCAATCATAATAAGACTTGAGCAAAGAATTTTTCTTCAAATTTATATTAAAAAATAGAGAAAATTAAAATGAAAAAAAAAAAAAAACCTAAAAGGAATGATATTTTATACCAAATAATAAGGGAAAGCTACATGGCATTTTACGCCACACATTGGCAAAACAAGAAAGCTTTATTTTCTCTCATAAAAAACCACATTCAGCAAATACGGAAAAAATACTTGAACTATCAATATATTTATTCCTTTTTCTACTTGTTCTTTTCAGTGTAGCATATCATGAAGGGCTTGTGTTTCTTTAAACCAAATGGAGCTCTTCTCTCATCCACAACCCTCATTGGTCTAAAAGGTTTGTAGCTACTCTTACAAAAAGAAAAAAATTTCTATTGCCTCATCTGGCTTATGTTCTCCATGTAGAATTCAGGCCAATCGATTCCATTAAACTACTTCGATTCTTCCATGTATTATGGGCAACATATGAGATATCCATTTTTCCACTAGAGAATCTTTAGAATTACCAAATCTTATCTTTTAATTCACTTCTAGACATCAAATGAAATGTGAATACCCTTCCTCACTTTGAAACAAGGGGCTTCTAGTTCTACTGGTGCTTGAAACAATTTACCTTCTCAATTACACCTAGCCAACACTTGAATTGGCTCTACTAAACTTCTATGGTTCACCCCAACACCCTCACCTAATTGTTGCTAGCAGCTTTTGGATATCAACTAGACCTAGGATGCTTTTCCTTCTTCCTGGCTGATTCCCTCCGTTTGATTAATTGTCCACCCTTTCCGAGTGTGTAAGGAAATTTCTCTAATTGTAAAGAATGCATTCCTCCTTTAAAAAAGAAAAAAAATTACTCCTATTGCGGTAATACATCAATTTAATTTTTTCCTGGGTTGGTAGTTAAAAAACTCTTAAGGATAGTGGTGCAACATGAATTTGGGAAAGAGAAGTTTTGTTTTTTAAAAGTCCTGCCAAACTGATAAAATGAATTGAAGTGTGAAAAGGTCTAGTAACTTTAAAATTACTCGAAAACTACAATTGGTAATTGTTGTTTGTTAAGACAAATTGTTATCAAGAATTGCATTCATTGAATGCAATCTTTTATGAATAAAAAAAAAAAGGTTTGTGTGGCTTGGCACATGATGTATTAGTGTAAGTGTATATTCCCAATACTATTTGTAGGAAATATTAAGTTTTTTAATATTTAAAATTTTATAGTAATGGTTGACATAATCCTTTAACAAAGTGTCTGCACATCACAAGGGATATAGATCTGAAGAAAATGAGGTAGGAAAACTAACATGCATGGAGGTGGACCTTCACCTTCTGGCTCCAAACTTTAACCATTTATAAGGCTTGGCACTTGTGTCCAGGGCCCAAACATCAGCCAATGGCCGCTTCCCTGAAATACATGCACTAAATTTTTTTTTCAAAACTAAAACTATGAGTAAATTGAAAAAATTTCAGTATTGAAAGAGTGAATAAAGGTCCCAAGCTAGAAGAGGAACTGAATTACCATCATTCCCCCCTATTGCCATGAAGAAATCTCTGCCCCACGAGAGCCATTACATGTCCATACCGTGGTCCTGGACCAGAGCCTTGAACAGCAACCTGTAAGAGAAAAAAAAAAAAAAAAATCCCTTTTAACAAACAACATTTGGAATCAATTGACAAAAAATAAAAATCAGGTGGTACAGGGCAACATTTTCCAAACTCTTGTGCAACATTGCCTGATCTAACAATGGGTCATGTTGGTAAATAAACCAATCTATTTCTCTTAAGAACAGAGGCAACAGCAATAAGATACGCAAAAGCTGCTATTTTAAGAATAGATTGTTACTTATGCCATCGAGGCTGCTGTTGCGTGAGATCAAGAGCATGAAGATCCTCTGAAGACAAACCAGCTGGACCAAATTCCGCCCTGAGTTGAACCAAACAAGAACTCTTTGAGTTTGTGTTACACTTTATAATACAATAAAATTTCATAGCATCATACTGGAGGAAGACTTTCCTGTTCTTTCTTATATATTCAATGAGGATGAATTAATGATATTGGTGATAGTAAGTTATAAAACAACCTCAACATTCAGCCACAACCGCCAACTCTCTAACCTTAACCACTGCTACATACTCATCCACAATTATCTAGTTCCATCAGTTAATTCCACAAGTGTAAATCCTCAATGCACTTTACATGCGCTCCTATTAGGAGTATAATAGAAGTACAAATTAATAAACAAAACATAAATCAGATATCCCACTCAATGCCAACCTGAATAACAACCATGGTGCCCACTGCTGCAGCAACATGTGCCGCCCTAGGTGTGGGTGGTTCTCCAAGAGGAGTAATCCTGAAAAAAGAACATTGAACAGCAAGGTAAGGGTTATTTAACAATAATGTAAGATGTCATGAGTAATTCCCATTTCCACAACTTACCTAGACCATTTCTTGGATGAAATATCATAGCAATGGACATCAGCCAGGTATGCACCCGCAATCCTGCAATTTCAGAAAAAGTATTTAATTGCCATGTAGAACTTGGAAACATGAATTAAGCCTAAAAAATGATAGAATCGAACACAGAGATTCAATACACCCAAATCCCACCTCATTTTTCCTCCACACCTTAATTAGTGCAAATGGATATGCTAAAAATTGGAGGCCACCATTAATAAGTTCCTATATAATTCAATTTCAGCAGGTTTACCATTTGTAAATTGCCAATATCCAGGAAATTTAAGGCTCTAGGTTCTACACATACCATATGCTTCCTGTACCTAATTATGGATGTAGGAATATTTCAGACCGTGTAGTATAACATATACCTACACCCGTATCCAAATTATGAACATTCAGAAAAACTAGGAGCTCTACAATGCACTGTTTTCCTATTTCATGAATATTGTTGGCTCTACGCATTTATGCAAGAATAAAGATTCTACCAAATTCGCGGAAAAAAGAACGTACTAATGCTGGAGCTTCCTGGCGAGCTAAGAGCCACCAGAAAGTTGTACGACAAATTAGTTACATCAAAGCGCAAACTGATGGCGCCAACGAAGAGAAATGACAAGTCCAACGACCACAAAAATATATCAGGCGCACCCCTTTCTACAGACACGGACAAAGACCGATGCGGTCAAAAAATCACAGAATATGCGCACACCGAGAGTAATCCACGAAAGAATGATATACCATACATTATTAATTCTCTATCGAATAACGATATATAAACAGAGAAATACAGTCACGGCACAGCACACTCGTCTGCATGGGAGCAATTGGAACAAAAATGTGTCGCAGCCGACCGAAAAGGTAATAGACATCGACAAGAATCAAGGTGATAGAGAACCGCGCTAGGCAGTTATCGGGTACTCCGCAGAGCCAGAGAAATATATAACTCAAATAATAGCGGTCACAAAGATCTCACTATGTATTTATCGCAAAACAAACAAACAACGAATAGCATTTAGAGGCAACCCACTAACAATCGAAAATCAGCACCAATCTTGACCCATAAGTTCAAACAGAAATTAACAAAAAAAAAAAACTTATATTAGACAGAATACTAAATGGCGAAATTACAGTTGCTATGAAGATATAATCTATATAACAAATGATAAGAAAAAGAAAATGAGAACAGAACTTTTCTATATATATTATTCTTATCATATTCATAGAGGATACGATGATTTGATGAAAAAAATGTCATCTTTATTAATTAACTGTGGATAGAAAGATTTGGAGAACCAAAAAAAAGGATCATAACTGATAATAAGACAAGACTCCCACATCATGATGCACATACACTTCGTTAACAAGAAGGCCAGATAACAAGTGTAAGGATGTATGGTTGAATCGTGGACGTATGCAACGAAGAGAGCTATCGTAGGGCTAATGACCATAAGCACAGAACATGCGGCGACAGGAGTCATCACAATCGATTGATGCATATTTGAACGTGTAATGGCCTACAAATCCAAACCACTCAAAACGGAAAAAACTAAATGTAGGAATGCTATCTTTCAATATCTGTTAGGAACAAACGAACGACAGTTACATGCATGTCCGCCAAAAAAACCACATACTATAAAAAAGAAAGATACTCGTGCAAAAAATAATAAAGATAAAAACAGAAAAAAAAAAAACAAAAAAACAACTCCTTAAATACTGAGAAATTAATTAGATCTCACTTTTATTTTATATATAATATTATTAAAAAAACTCCACTACAAACATTTTAAAACTATTTAAAATCTACTTTTAATTAATTTATTATCTTAACTAAATTTTATTTTTTCTATAAATAAAATTTATTTCTTATAAAAATATAATTAAAATTATTTATGGAAATATAAAAATTTTAATAATACCCAGTAATAATTATAATCAAATATATAATTTACTAATTGTTATTCCCAAAAACACGAATATGGAAATCATAATAACATAATCATAAAATAAATCAACATGTCCTATCAATCAATACACTACATATTATTAACATAATTAATTATCTATAATATAATATAAGAATTTGAAAAATTATTATTTGACTCTCCTATATAATCTTAAAAGAACAGTTCATATATCATCTTCCTTCTCTAAATTATATCAAGAACTCACCTCAATATTTTGAACATTGTCTTCTAACCATCCCTCCATAAAAAATATATCATCAAGAAAATATTATAATTGAATAAACTCTAATAATCAGCATCCATAATTACTTAATAACAACTAAAATAAATAAAAATTAAGTACGTCTTAGTTATCATTAACTACATTCCATACACAATAGACACCATAACCATTTATATTGGACATAGTTTCATTATAACCCTTATTTATAATAATCTATATGCATTAGCTAAATGATCTTTATTATGAACTTATACAACTATCATTACTAAATAACTATACAAAAAGTAAAGACAGTTAGCCACGATTAGAATCGAAGTTTGTATGTAAGGTAGGTGAATTGTGGTATGTAATGGATGAACTAAAGTACTCCATCTAAAATTTTGACACTTCACTATTACCTACTCATCCTTAATAAAAGAATTTAATTTACAGAGAACTAAAAAATCTCTAAAGACCTATAAAAATTTGCCATACCTTAAACTATAATACACATTCTACTTATCTTCCATCAATTATTTATAAACTATTCACATTTAATCACATAAATCTTATAAAGGTATTAAAAAATGTATTTAAGTTATGTATATAACCATAATTAATAAATAATCCAAACATAAAGTAGTTATTGTGTTAGCTTAAAAATGAAGAGGGAGAAATACCGAAGAAAAATCTATGGGGTTTCAAGATGGACTCTTGCTCTGAAATGTTCAATTTATACCTCCAAATTACATTGTACAAGGATT
Source organism: Vitis amurensis (assembly GCA_037355405.1). Taxonomy (NCBI): domain Eukaryota; kingdom Viridiplantae; phylum Streptophyta; class Magnoliopsida; order Vitales; family Vitaceae; genus Vitis; species Vitis amurensis. Next base: position 4,982 of record JBAPGN010000522.1, on the reverse strand, counting down.
AGTCCAACATTCTCTAACCACATCAAACCCAGCACCTTTTAAGGCCTATCCGCTATTGTTATCTACAAAATCAATATAAAGTGCACTTAAACCATACACCTATTGAACAACCTTTTAAGTTTTCCTCTCTAGAAAAAAAAAGATCAACGGTGGCTAAAAACCTAAAAGAAAAATATGTAAAAGAATTTAGCCTAAATATTTAGCTTAGATCTAAAGTGGAACGCAAATACAGCCCATGGAATGATACGGGACCACCCCTAAGCTAAACGCTGCGCCAGCCCAGATAACACCTGCGCTTCAACAGTACTCATTCGAAGATAGACCACGTGGCAAAAAGAATTCCCACCCTCTTCCGGAGAACGAAACTCCAAATGGACTGAACATGTGGCAATTGTCACCCATTAGTTCTGAGACATCCAGTTCCCCAGCTGACCAAAGTAGTTGTAACGTACCAAACACCCGAGATTCATTGATCTCGACCTATACTCGGACAAGAGCAATTCATTACATCATTTCGACCAACGCATACTCAGACACAGAAGTATCCACTGAAGCGAAGTACTATTTATAGACGAAAAAAAAAAACCCGTGACCACTGCACCTGCAGCAAGCGCCACTGTATTTAGAGTGAAAGACAAGAAACAGTGACAGGCAACCCCCAACAAATCTCCTCGTCACGCCGCCCCTGAATAATAAGAAGACTACACGAATGGCTTTGTCACCCTCTGAATACCATCATGACGTACAAAGTCAAAGAGTCTTCCCAGCTTCAAGGTGGCGACGGCTCAGGCATTATAAAGGCCCTTGACGACACCCAATCAAGAGGACGTAAGCGTTCCCCTAAAAAGGGCCAAGAGATCTCAAATTTATGTTTGAGCGCCCCGTAACTCTAAAGTCTTCGGAGGTGTGTCCGGGACCCCTTGTCCGAACATCATTTTGCCAGCAGCAAAGGAAGGAAACATCATTCTCAGTTTGAAAAACCAAAACAAGAGCCGAAGCACCCTAACCTCAGAAAAATAATATAGTGACTTGGTATCTCCAGGGACGTAACAACAAATGGACACTTTTTTAGGGCCCGGTGTGCCTGTGTTTAAATAGAAGACTATTTTTGTAGGAGCGGAACCTTTATAAACTCTCACACAAATGTTGGAAAAAAGTTCTGAATTTGATAACTTCATTCACGTGTAATATTAAAGGCCACTCTACTATATTACCCTAATCCCTACTGACAGTTTAAATAATTCCCTCCCTATCTATTTATAAGTTGAAATAGATCTTAGAGTGTTATTAGATACAACTACCTTTTAAGGGAAAAGGATGGAAGATTGATAAGGGTGATACACTTAGTGAATAGTCTCAATACTAAAAACCCTCTTTTACATTTTGCATCATGCATCCAAACCCTACACTGAACAAAAACCTCATATATAGTAGAATTTTTTAATTCACTTATTTTTCGATGCTAGAAGTTGTATATTATTTCTCGATAGTACAGAATATAATTGAACATTACTACACATTTGTACAGGAGGAAAAATGAGTCTCCTTTGAAGGGACAAGAGTAGGCCTCATCCATATGCTCAATCCCCCGTGATTGTATGCTATTGCATACCAAAAAGTAGGAAATACCGACTTGAAGAGCAAAGGAAAGGAGTTAGAAACCTAAAAACCATCCACTTATTTTCTATTTTTTTTTTCTACTTTCACTTCAACTTTCCTTAAAGTATTTCAAATTTTAGTTGATTTTGATATATTTACTTTCAAAAATTTCATCAAACTTTGTATTTAGTTTAGTAAAGATATTCGCGGTAAATAGCGATTCATTTCATGATTTTTAAATATATCACTAATAATTAATTAGAAAATCAACCGTCTAAATATAACACCATACATTCTCCTGAATTTGAGCTTTATTCTTAAGTATTTTAGATACTAGGCTAATTATAAAAGTATAGGAAGAATATAATCTTTCCTAGTTTTGCTGTTCGATAATCCACTCAAAAAACATACAATATTACATTCGATTTATGAACATTTTCTAATTCATATATATAAAATTATATATAATAAATACTAATAACCATTATATATAATTTCATCTTCAATATAAATTAAAGAAATTAAATATTTTTATGAAACTTTTCTCTTGAATGAAAACATATTTAAAATGAATGAAAGAGTACTTAATTTAGTAAACTATTAAATTCTTCGATTCACTCCTAAGTTTGAATCTCAAGGGAAAAAGAGTCCAAATTTCCCATTGATATTGCACTTTTTAACATTTGTATCTCTATCAAGTTGAGTCTTTTTACTATTCTTAAATACTAACTCTAAAAGTTTGCATAATGAATAATTGAGATTGGAACTTCAATGAATCAACCCTTTTCGAGGAGATCTATCAGGAATCCTAAGATTTTCCCTATTCCCTTGGCAGCCATAATATAGGATGCATGCTATTCACCCCTATGGTTCCCTAGAAATACTAAGTTATTGGAAACACATATAATAAAATTTCCAAGTGCTTAGCTATTACCCTATTTTTGCATTCTAAAATGTGTAAATCAATCATAATTTATTCGTTTTAATTATTTTTTAGTCTTGGAGTTTGATCTAGAAACCTTTAATAAACTTAGGAGCTTTGGACTTGTTGCAAAATTCATTGCTAGGCTTATGGAAATAAATACTCTGCATGCTTGTCTCGCTGTTATGTCACTGTTTTAGTTAATGCAGATATTTCATGAAATTTGTATCTTATGTCATATGTTTATCTCCTTTGCCTTTCGACGATGGTTCTAGGCACTAATCTCAATGTCACTGGTCAATAAGAGAAAATTTATCGTCTCTAATATTTTATCCAGCACATTTTATCTTGAACTAAATAAATTAATCTTGAATGACTGTCATAACTACTCCTATTTTTTATTTGTGGTGTTTCATGAAATCTATGCAAGTAATAGTTGTATGTTAGGACTCCTTTTGGCTTTTTGAAATGTTGTTTTTGAACAACATCTATTTATTGCTTAGAAACGAATCACCACCCCCCCCCCCCCCCTAAAACACCCCCCCAGCCCCCAACCCCACCACAACCCCCCACCGCCACCCCCCCACCAACACACAACCTAAACTATTCTCTATAAACCCTTAAGAATCAATTACCACCAAAAAACCACCCCTTGTCAAAATCTACCTAACACGCTAATAATCTTTCTGCAAAAAAGGCAGCAAGCACAACGCTATATATGCCTTCAACAGTATGATCAAATGTTTTATTTGAAGAGACAAGACAAAAAAAAAAAGTCATAATACAGCAGTAACTAAAAAAATAAAGGCCTAAATGAACACATATTAATTTGAACAAATCCCAATACGCCTATATATATGCGATCGAATGACAGCACTGTCTTGTACCTATTCTTCTCGACCTAAAGGAAAATAATAAAAAACATCTTCAGCTTTGAAAATCTCAATTATGATTCTTGTTAGGACGCTGTATGGAAGATTCATAAATAATTACAAAAAACAACGCTTTTAGAGACATTTCTTCTAACATTTCTCAATTGTAATTAACAAAAATCACAACATGTTAACAAGAAAATGAACCACCCAAAAAAAAAAGCACAAAAATCCAAATACCACCAAGGCAAAAATAAATACATCCAAATCTAAAAATAACTCCTTCACAACCCACCCCGAAAGTTGAGCAACACCTTAAACATAACAATAAACCTCCATGGCTGCAAACAAACAAAATTATATCAAACAATAACCAATTCAAATTTTTACTCCTCTGCCACAAAAACCAAAACACATAAAAAAATAGGAAAGAGGAAAAAAACCACAAACTCGGGAAACCTAGGTCCAGACTTCAACAACCCATACACACATCACCGACGCTAAACAAACAAAAAAAATACCTAAAGCAAAACTACATAAGAAAAACCCAAATAAACCAACATAAACTGATAAGAAGCACAGCTCAACTATAGACATCGCACATAGTACTCACACGAATAGACGTTAAATATACAAAAAAAATAAAAAACTTGCGCTACAACCAATTACGTAGAACGTGCTGGGGCCTAGTGTGGTTGGACCACAGAGCACACCTTGCGAGCTAACACCAATCAGCAGGAACACCAAAAAAAAAAGAAAGAAGCCACAAAAAAGAGAACTTTACTCATGTCTAAGCAAATCAGCACACCAACATTGGTATCTTATTAGAAATGCAAACATTCATCTCGTTGGCCAAAAAGACAAGAAAAAAATGAGAGAGAGAAAGAACAGCGAAAAGCCGTAATCACCCAAAAAACGTGTTACTGGTTCTCAGAAATGAAGGCTAGGTAGGCTTCATCCTTCTTGCCTATTTCGCGACTTCGATTCAAAAAAAGATTTAATCAGATTATATGTTTCCATAGCGTTAAAGAGAGCGGTTCACAGTCCTTTGGTATGGCAATTCCTTGGCTGTAACGAGCTGACGAGAAGAATCTTAGGAATGATAGTAACACAGGTTCGCCAGACCTCAAAATCCTACATCTCCAATCGTTCCTAGGATTTGTGAGCTCCCCCTTGAAGGTTTGAGCTCTTTGCAAGTCAGTTGTCACCATAACCATTTCCGCGATTTCCAAACTCTCTCGAAAGGACTTCGACACTTGTTGTTGGAGAGCCGCAGAATGAGGAATGCAAGGGAGGGATCAGGTGTGTGTGTGAACACTGATCGAAAGTTTGGTCAGGCAAGAATGTCGGGTTTGTGAATATACGGGATCAATTAGACGTCATCTGTACTCAATTACATCCAATATGTCTCTCTATCGTTCTCTTATTCTCTACATCTATCGTTATATTTTTAACAAACCCCCTAACACCACCATAAATCATAATTTTTGCTTGTTTCTATTTGACATAATCATAATATTTAGAAAATCGATAATCACTGTTACTTATACCGGATCCCTGTAAGGTCCAAAGAGCATCCACTCGGGCAG
>JBAPGN010000521.1:0-25339 GCA_037355405.1 Vitis amurensis | reverse complement strand
GAAGAAGCCTGCCAGCTGGATGTTCGGTTAAATCCCAAATTTGCCCGGAGTGCCCACCTCCAACCCAACCCCCCGTCGAAGCAAACAAAGAAGGCCAGCAAGAGTCACCCTCTGTTTGGCCTCTTCTATGGGCGAAGAAAGGGGAAGACGACAGCCAAGCCAGAATTCTCTCGGTACATAGAGTACGTGAGGGAGGGAGGGGTTTGGGACACGAATTCAAACACGCCTGTAATACATTTCAAGTAACCCTTTCAACAAAAGGTTGGGCATTGGGGTGAGCCGGTGAGGCATAAATCATAAATGGACAGTGTCGCTGGAATTGCCTTGTATTTGACAAATTTAATGAATACTAGCATCAATTTCTAAATAATTGATCCGAGGGTAAGCTTGTTGATGCGTGATTGTCTTTTTGTTTACGCTTTCATGAGCAATTGATTACAATCATCTCCTTTTAGGCTTTTAGATGATGTTTCATGATAAAGCAGAGGATGAATTAGACACCAACTTTAGAAATGCCATGCATTATGCGTGGGGAAAATGATGTTTGATTTTGATTAATCTCACACGGCGGGGGTGGGGGACGAAGCTTCCTGCGATGGTCACCTTCCTTGATGTTGTCCCCCGCTCTCCTACTGATTTTGGAGACTTGCACCACAATGCTTCATCTCATAATTCCCTTTCAAATAAAATTTAATTACGCATATAATGTTATCATGTATTTATGGAAAAATATTATGATTTTTGATACTCAGGAAAACTTTTTCTTGGGGCTCACGCCACGAAATTTAAAAGAATGAAAAAGAAATTAACAGGTCGTTGAGGACACCAGCTGCCACCTCTCCTGTTATGAAGTACTCGTCAGAAGCGTGTGTGTTCAAGTCAAATACCCAACATTGAAGCATTCAATGTAATGGGCAAAACGACGTCGTTCCTTAAACCTAAATTGCAACTTCATAATGATCGCGACACCCCCGTTTTTTAAAGCAAGGGCAGCATTTCAGCCCAAACGCCAACTCCGCGAAAAGCCCAGACCACCCCTCATTGAGACTATTTCTTCGAGAGATATGGGAGGGCAATATAGACTTTTCATATGGGAACGATGTGAGTGCCCAAAATGATACGGAGGTGGCGCTATTCGTCTAAAAGCTCTAAGAATAGCAAATAGCGTTTGAAATTCGTGGGGGTGAGAAGCAGAGAGGCGGTCGTTGCCTGGGCTCCTTCCTTTTTTGAAGGCCAGGGAACAGTCCGCAGATCAAATATCATTATGCTTCTCCTCCAAGTCTCTTATTCTTCCCATTAGGGTTTTTGGAACTTCTTCCTCTTTTTCCCGGGTAATCTCTTCTGGCCTGTTCGTTTCTTGTTTAATCTTTAATTCTCTCTCATTTTTAGTATTTTTTTATATCTTAGCCCTGTCCTTGGTATGTGAGAATCAGAGGGTTTGCGTTTTTCCCAGCCTGAGGCCACGGAAAACAAACGTTTTTCCTCAACTTAGCTTTGTACGACTGTTTGGCTTGTTCTCCGGTGATACGGGAACACCAAAGAACGTGGGGTTCTGAACTTTGTTTTTCTTTTGTTTTTTCCTTCCCGTTTTCTCGGAGCCGAACGAGCATTAGGGTTAGGGTTTAGTTTGGTGGCAGGAGGTTTTCATGTTTGGTTTCGACTTTGTCGGAATATGAGATGTGTTTCATCTTTGGTTTCTAGATTTTGGAGTTTGTAGAAGGTTTTTTTAATGTCTGGCCATTGGGGTTTCGGTGGATTGGATACTCTTGTTTTTGCGGTTACCTCTCTGTTCTTGTGGCTCTCTGTTTTGTTGTTGGGGAATGTTAATAGAACTTCCAATTACATACTTTCTTGAGTAAAAATGTATAGGTGCTCTGTTGATTATAATTCGACGTATTTTCGAGGTTATGGATATTATTATTATTTTTAAAATACTTTCTGGAGCTCATTTTATGTGAATTTTTTCCTTTGAATCAAACAGACATTTTGGTTTTCGTGGTTTTCACACGTTCTCTAGAAGTGTGCAAATCCTTTGATCAGATTATAATGGAAATTTCGCCCTTTGAAACAAACAGAGATTTAGGGTTTAGTGATTTTTACACATTTACTGAAAAGTGCGCAAATCCTTTGTTGAGATCGTTAAACAAAAAATGGTTTAGGTATTGGTGATTCAGATTTTCTAAGAGTGTGCAAATCTTTGATGTTGCAGAGCCATGCCAACCTTTACAGCAATTGCGTTAGATAGGTTGTTGGAACCTGGGGCTTCAAAAACAGTCATGAAGTCAGCTTCTGATTTGAAGCCTGTTCCTGATTTGAAGTTGGAAAGGAGAAATAGCACGTCCACAGTGACTACAGAAAACAAACCCCTCTGGTCTCAGATATCCCCAGCCCTCTATGCCACTCCAGAGGCCACCCCGCTTCCTGATTCTCCATCGTCATTCCCTCCATCGCCGTACATCATCAATCACAAGAGGCGAGGGCCACGTCTTATCAAGAGCTTCTCTCAGTATGACGTTCCATCTGGCCAAAAAATTGCTGATGGAGAAGGTGTCAATGGAAATGCAAAAAGACATAGAACCTGTGGTTGTTGAGTCAGCAAACAATGATCCTGTTACTTTCACTGTTGCTGATCCTATTGTGGAGGAGCCTGTGAATGGCTTCCATAATGAGAAACCTGAAAGCAGTAATTCAAAAAATGTTTTTGCCACAGAAAATGGTCCCTCTGTTGCAGTGAATTCAGAAAGAGATGGAGATGGAGATGGAGATGGTGATGGTGATGATTTCTTTGATCCTCAGGAATCAATGAGTTTTACAAGCAACACTGAAGGAGAGGATTTTAATGGTGCTGAACATTCTTTGAAGCTTACTACTCCAATGGGAGAGTTTTATGATGCTTGGGAAGGTACTTGCCTTTTCTTCTTTCTTTGTTATGCGGTTTTTTATCATTTTGTTTGCTATTAGCATGCCATGGTTAGGCTTATGTAGTGGAAAATACTTGGAGGCTTGGAATGGCAGTTGGCATTGTTTCTGTATATACATGTATATACATATTTCATTTTCCAGACCTTTTTTACTTGTCATGTCTGAAGGAGAAGTTGTTTTCATCATGATTGGATATAGGAATACTCAAGTCTCCACCATTGATTTATTTTTGGTCATGATGCCAGTATGATGATAGTCAATAGAGTTTTCTACAATTTTTTTCCATTTTTCAAGGTAGCCCGCATGATATATTATCCTTGAAAACTGATTTTTCAATTTTTATGACTAATGATGTGTTGATATGTCTATATGTTGGTTTATTAGTTATGCAGTATTAGGGACATTGAAATTATATTTCCATGTCTTGCAATATAGGCAGACTGACTTAAATTTTTAACATGCTTTAGAACTATCTTCTGAGGGTGCACAACAACCTTCGCTTTGTGAGATTGAAGATGAAATGCGTGAAATAAGATTGGTTTATTGACGGAGATCGAGAAGCGGAAACAAGCAGAAGAAGCACTGAAAAATATGCGAAACGTGTGGCAGACAATTAGCCAACAGTTATCTCTTGTGGGGTTGACACTCCCTGCTGATCTTGCTGTTGTGGGTGAGGATGGGCAACCGGATGTTGATATTGCACAAGAATTGAGCCAACAAGTTTCTATTGCTCGTTTTGTATCAGATTCCATTGGGAGGGGGATTGCGAAAGCTCAGGTGGAGATGGAGATGGAAGCTCAAATAGATTCAAAGAACTTTGAGATTGCTCGGTTATGGGACCGATTGCATTATTATGATGCTGTGAACCGGGAGATGTCTCAGAGGAACCAAGAAGGTTTAGGTAAGATTTCTGCACTGACTTTTTTTTTTTTTTTTAATTATTATCAAATTTTTATTTCTCTTATTTACCTCAAACCATGTGTTTAAACTTTCTGAAATTTTTGAGGCATGCTTTATTAATTTCTGTTCAGTATAATTTTTGTGTTTAGTTATATGCCTCTGTGTGTGTGCATTCATTATTTTTGCCCTTCATCCTGGTCATTTAGAGTAGGGACACATGATATGTGCTAGTGTGTCTAATATGCTTAAGTCATGATATGTGCTAGTGTGTGTATGTTTATTTTTCTCATCCTGGTGTTTTAGAGTAGGACCCATTATATGTGCTAGTGTGTCTAATTCTAATACGCTTAAGTCGTGAATAAATATGTTACTATGCTATTGCTTGTCTTCACACTCTTTGAACTTGTTTAATAAGAATAGTATCATATGTTCTTACGCTGAAGAAAAGCTTCATTGTCTGGCAACAACGTGACTCTTTTTAGTCATGCTAATTGATCCTGTTACTTCCTTTTGAATTAAGTGAATGGGCCTTCTATTGGACAGTCTTGCTTGGGCATGTAGGAACAGTTGGAGGTTTGGCATGGTGAGAAAATCATATGGAGAGAATTACTTGAATTCTATTATTCTAGAGAGTTAAACCCAGGAATGTAATACATAAATAAGAAAAATAAAATAATAATAAAAATGCATTGCATGATTTTTCTTTCTTTCTTTTTTTCCTTTTGTTTTTAAGGTTGAGCCTTAAATGAAAGGAAGTTTCTGCTGTGCATACATATCAATTCTGTATGAGAATTTAGTCATTGTACTTGGGTTGGTTATAATCTTGAAGATGGTTATTTTGAAGTGGTAAAATTTATCACACAAAACTGGTGCTACGAAAAAAAAGGATTTTGTCCATCTAGTTATCTTAAACTTAGAACAAGTAGTCCATAATTCTTTAGTTCTAGTTGTTACATGCCTACTGGTTGTGAGTTCATAAAATAAGGAAGGTATAGTTTGATGATTCTTTTTACTCATCTTGTTGTTCCACATGTTAGTTCACATATGTATCCTGTTGATGTTAACCATCTATTGAAGATATATGTGATTGCATCCTCATTCTCCCTTCTATATGTCAGTGCACTAATTGGTGAGTATAACACTGGATACCTGTTTCAGTGCCAGATAGCTTCAAAATAGTTTCAAGCATGTCTGTAATACCTCTCTCCCACTTTTCACTGTACTTGTGTCTCAGACTTGCATCTGAACTCTCTCTTCCATATGTTAGTGTGCTTATTTGAGAGTAGCAATAGACACCTGCTTCAGGGCCAGATAACTTCAAAATTGTTTCAAGCATGTTCGTTGTTCCTAACTCTCTGTTGCCTCCCTCTTGGACTTGTGTTAAAAACATCACAAAGATATACCTGATGCCTGGATTGGTTTACTAATTAATGTGCAATTGCATCTTAGGTCATTAGGTTCCATTACTCTAAAATTTATGGCTGTGGATACTTGTCATAGTGCTAGATAACTTCAAAAAAGTTTCAAGCATCTTCATTGCTTCTATCTATCTAATCTTTACGTGCAAGCATGAATAGAATAAATAAATAAAAACAAAAATAAAAACCTATTTATCTATCCTTAAGATTTATAGCAATGGATATTTGTTATAGTGCTTGAAACTTCTTTTCATTGTTTCATTGCTTCTTTACAGATTTTTTATTTTTTAAATAAACAGTGTGTTTGGGATATCTTTCTTGCAAGTCCTCTCCCTAGATTTCTCTCCTGTTTTTAAAATTAAATTTAAATAGAGGAACAAACATCTTCTTTACTTTCTTGTCCCTTTGGAAATCTCCCTATCCCCAGCCAACCCTCTTGCCACTTGAGCCAGGCCTCAAGGGCAATGGCAGGAACCAACTTATTGCTTGGGTAGTCTGGAAAATGATTTACGTTACTATCATTTTCCAGAAAGTACGGTGTAAGCATGTAACATAGATGTCAGCCACTTTGCTGGAAAGCTTATTGGCATTTCTTGAGGTCTGAGTTTGAGTCCCTATGTGATCTAGATTCGGAATGCTGTGGTTCAACTTCCTTTCACCAGTTATGACTTAACCTATTCTAACACAAAGTTACATATCTGAAGTCTTTACCCACCAGCAAAACATTAGGAAAGAAGAGAGTATGCATGCATTCAGCTGCATGAGCTAAAAGTAAATGCACATACAAACACACTAATGAAGAATATGTTTGTGTCCCCACCTGTATGAATGCTCTGCTTACCAAGTTCCATTTTGGCCCCAGCATTTCTGCTATTTGTCATCTGTGCTCTAATATTTGCCATGCCTTGTTTTCCTCAGAGTTGGCACGACGAGAGCGGCAATTAAGGAAAAGAAGGCAGAGATGGGTTTGGGGTTCAATTGCTGCTGTCATTACAGTTGGAACTGCAGCCCTAGCATGGTCTTATCTCCCAACTGGACAAGGATCATCTGGCGAAGACCACTTTGAGGCTTTTGAACATGATCATGAAACCAAGTAATGAGTTTTCCTGGTTAACTGGTTACTATGACGCAATATCATAGGAGATAGAGAGAATAAAAGTCGCATAATGCCACCTTGTGAATAACAATCACTTTGTTTTGTCAGTTGCTTTTTCTGCTAATAGAGGATATGTAGTCCCACCAAAATACATACTTCAGGGTGTGCCTTTCGCTGACAAACTGATAGAGAGGGGGTGAAACATAAATTGGATGAGTCAGATCCGAAAATCTTGTTCTCTGGATTTTCCAAGACTTAACAAGTGTTGTGTTGGCTTAGGTTAGTGTCCAGGCCATGGGGGAAATTCTTTGGTTTTTTATCCTGTTGTTTGGTTTACAGGCATATGAACTCCTCGATTTGGTCGGTGTTTATGATCTTCTGTGCCATACAAACAGGCTACAGGTTCCATTCATTTTACCATTTCTGTGGTACTGTTGAAACATCTTCCTTCAAAAAATTAAATTATATTAAGTGCGGTAATGAGCTCAGCCTTGAATTTATTATTGTTGTATCAACCATAGTATATAGGTATAATCCAAATGTTGCCCATTTAGTTTCAAAGTTGTTGCAAGCCGGTGCTTATGCGGCTTTTGGCCTGTTTTGATAATGGTGAATGCTGGGGAGACCGAGAGAGAGAGAGAGAGAGGTGGAAGGGAACAAAGAAAATCTATTGCGCAAATGTTCTAGAAAATGGTTTTTTACTTTTTATCTCATAAATTTTTTATTGAAAATATTTTTTTAATCAAAAAATTATTCTAAAAACAAATTTGACGCTTTTTTAATTACATTGGTAGAGTTTGTATGACCAATCAAGCTGATCCATTCTCATCTGGAAGTCATGGAGAGTGCTGGGGAGAAAGGAATTGAAAGAAAATCTAGTGCTTGTAAGGGAGATGTTCTAAAAAATGATTTTTAATTTTTTAGAATGGAAAATGATTTTCTAAATTCAAAACTAAGGTAGGTGATGTTTGTTTGGTTTTCCTTATTTAATGTCGAATGTAATTGGTTTCAGATTTCAGTAAATTGTTTTTTAATTCTTTTCTTTAACTTTTAACTTATTTGTCAATGTTTTTTTATTGCATAGAAGAAAGTAAAATATATAATTTTTTTCTTTAATCTAAAAAGTTAGTTGATTTAGTATTTACGTTTAAAAAAATAAACATCATCTAAGTTTAATAGTTTCTTTATCAAAAATAGTTTTTGGAATATATATATATATATATATATATATATATATATATATATTATGTTTTCTTACATATTTTACTGTTAAAACTTTGGTTTCGTATCAAAACTTAAAAGCTTGGACATGGAAAAAATCTCTTCCCCAGACACCCCCTACTCTATCTACAACAAAAAAGTGATCTCTAATTGCCAAACTCTTTGATTGTGAAAGTGGATAATGCGGATTATCTTTCTTGGAAGCATTAGGTTCTTGCTATAATCCAAGGTTATGGAATAGCAAATTTCATTTCGTAATCTTTTGCAAGGATGCTGAGATCACAATGGTAAATTTTGCACATATTGCCATCGGAAAGAGGAATTTGTTGTAAAAAAAGTGGATTTCGTATGATTGAAAATTTTCGCATGAAGCTCGAGAAAGCTACCCACTGTTGTTGCTTACGCTAAAAAATGATAATCCTCATGTGAAATAGTGATTTTGATGCCAAACTTCAGATTTTTTAAACCAAAAAGTTTTAAGAAACCAATAAGAAGTTGTTACGTGTCACTTGACCTTGATTTAAAAAAAAAAAAAAAAAAGTTTTTGACACTTTTGATTTTTCTAAAAACTCTCTTTTAATAAAATTTTCTATTTTCCCTCACTTTCTTGGTAATCAAACATGTCTTATGAGACCAAATCTTCAAATATGTCTTATGTTGAATAACTATTACGGTGCAAATTAGGTAAATTCATTCAATTTCTAAAACTAAATTTAGTAAAATTGAATAATTGTATTATATGAATAATTAGAAAATGATTTAAGATGAATTGAATATATAGTTTAAGTCGATCTTTTGGATTAAATCACTTAATTTGAAGATAAATTAGATCTAGATTTAAAGTTAAATCAAAATTTAGTTTAGATTTTCAATTTAATTTAATGAAAAATAAATCTCAACACCTGTTTACCATAAAAGATTGTTTTTTTTCCTTATTAATTTTATCTTATTTTATATTTTATTATTCTTTTCAATTGAAATCATTGTTATTTTGATTTTTCATCATAAATTATCAATCCAATTTCATTTGATCATATTAATCTATTTTTTTTTCATTTAAACCTTAATTACAAAAAATAATCAATCATAGTGGACGACATTTAAAATCATTATACTATTATAACTTTTACTAAAAACTATTTTTGATCGAGTAAGAGTTACTATAACATTAAGTTATAAATTTTATTTTGATACGATAAATGATAAAATCCATGGACGATTAAACTTCACATTCTTCTTTTTCACTTCAAGAATGCACATAAATCTTGGCAAATCATCATATTCATACTTTTCACCAAAAAAAAATAAAAATAAAATAAAATCAAAACTAAAAATAGAACTAAAATAAATCCACAACCTATGAACACAACACCCACATCACAAAACCAAGAATAATCCTCAATTATTCAAAAAATGCAAATAACTTAAGCACTTCTTTCCCTTTATGCCTCTTTCTAAAAATAATCAATGCTAGCTGCAGTTTATAACAAAGAAAAGAAAAATAAAAAAATTGTGTAATATTTTTTATTTTTTATTTTTAAAATCATTACTTTGTCAATAAAAAAAAAAAAAACACTCGAATACGACGTCGTTTAACAGGGGATTTGATGTGGAAATGCAATTTTTGATTGAAAGGATATGAAGAGGTGAGGTGTTGAGAAATGGCGCTGCCTCAAATGGAGGTTGTGGGTCTGCATACATCCATATCTCTTTATAGAGAAACATGGAGAAGTCATTATCTCCATCGCTTTCAGTTCACCACTCTAGGCAAGAAATCTTTTCTCCATGGTTGTTCCTTCCAATTTCGAGCTTGGAGCAAGAAGTCGAGAGCTCGTCTCCCCTCGAACTAACCTCTCCATCATTCGACGGGTTAATGCCACTGAACGAGTAGAAGAAGATTTTGATGTTATCGACAACCCAGCAGCGGCGAGTACGATGAGCTCCTCCGAGGACGAGGAGTCATCAGCCTCAACTTTCCTATCTTTGAGCGAGAAGCCTGATAGGAACATGGCCCTCCTCGATGACTATGAGTTGGAGGAACTTGACTTTGCCTCCAACCCTAACCATCGCAGTGGTACATACTCTTTTCTTTCTTCTTCCTTTTCCTTTTTTTCTGTAAAATTATTTGTTGCCCTCTCTTTGATTGTTGAGAAAACCCAAGAAAAAGAAAAGCAAATGCAGCATTTCCAATCTATTGTTTCGTGCATGAATAGAAGCTGTCTAATTGTTTTGAATGATAGAGAATGAAGCTTTATTCACAGACAGAAATTCTCCTTCCCCAGATTATCATCCATGATTCATGCTTTTTACTTTTCTATGTTGTCTGAGAAACCTTAGGGCTATCTCCTCTTAGTAGTTCTGAATTTTATAAGTCAAATGCAGGATATGTGGCTGTGCTTGGCAAGCCCAATGTTGGAAAGAGTACCCTTGCAAACCAAATGATAGGCCAAAAGTTGTCAATTGTTACTGATAAACCTCAAACCACAAGGCATCGAATCCTTGGTATATGTTCTGGTCCAGAGTATCAGGTTTGAACATTTTGTATATAATAGATTATCATGCTTGATGTTAGTTGCCTCTTTAAATTTTCATTTGACTTTCACTTAACTGTTATGCAACAATGCTGAAAGCAAAAAAATCTAGACACAGGTACATAGCGTACATGGCATTTACAGAAACTTCCATGCCTTGGGCTTGCCACCTTGATGAATCCCTAGCAGGATTCTGCTCCTAGATTGGGTTAACGAGATGTTCCTACAATCTTTTTGACATTCAATTGCCCCCCTATGAAGTCCTTTCTGAAGTCAGATGCTTATAAGTTATATTAGTCACAGATCCATCTACCCAGACAATAAATGGGTATTGGTTAGGGGTAGTCCATCTTATGTGCCAGGAACCTCCAAAACTAATTTTATGGTGGTTGGCAGTAGCTGATGTTTTTAAGCTCCTGTTTTTTTTTTTTTTTTTTTGGCATATAGATATACTATTTTCATAAAACCATACTGAACAAATCTGCTTGCTTGCCTTTTATTCATGTTTGAAATGTGTAGTTTAGTTGTCTAACTAATATTGTCTGGAGAGCAGTTCCCTTCTAGTACTTCCCATTGGTGCTGAACTGCCAACTCTTCTCCTATGGATTCTATGGAGTAGCTTGTATGGCTCAACATTCAAATGCTTGATGTGGGGATAGGGTTTGAAGTGAGCTTGATGCTTCCCACCATTGAGTACATAAGATGGTTTGAAAGTGTTGATTTGATGCTTGGAGCTGAAGGTTGATTGAGGCAAGAAGCTTGTCTCAACCAAGTTGGGAAGGATGGGGTATTTGTCACTATCCTTAGTAGGTGTCACCAGAAGTGCATCATTCACTGAGGGGGATGGCTAGCTAATACCCTAGCCATTCCCTAGGTATTGATGGGAATGCCTGGCTGACACCTTGGTCAATTCACCTATAAGCTTACTTTCCCAATCCACCATGTTCCCTCACTTATAGACTTAAGAACCTCTTTGAGGTCACCCTTGACATTGGTTGCTGCAAAAGCCATATTTGGCTCAGCATCCTTTTATAGGCCTATAATACTTGGCACTCTCCAATTTTACTTAGCGTACCCTTGTTGACATGACACAACATGGATGTGAGTGTGGCATCCTTGGTCTATATTCCTATTTTGTTTTGGATATGGTTGTTTGATTTTGATTAATTTATTATTATTTTTATTTTCAACTTCCTTAGTAGGTTGTTACATTGAAAAAAGAGGAAATTCATGTATATGTAGAGATAAGGAAGAAAAGATGAAAAATAGAAGGAAAAATATGGGAAGTTCTTATCAAAGATATCTTTACTTTTAATTGATTTCTAATTGGTTTTTCCTTTTTCCATTTGTTATGTCATATCCTGCTATCTATATCTAATTTTTGGATCATTTTTAGTTGGTTCCTTATATCCTAGATTTTTGAGTTAAAAGAATCTAACTCCTAGATATGTACCTGCACCTGATAACCAAGTCCAAGTCCAAGTCCAAGTCCAAGTCCAAGCACCATAGTTCTAGGCTTTGTTCAAGGTTAGGCTCACCATTGGCTTTGGGCTTGTTAACCAGCTTCTCCCAGGATCCTTGTATAAAGGCTGAATGGGCCACATTGGAATATGTTATGCCACTCATAACTTTTGAGCCCTAGGGTTCCTCTTAGGTTCTCAAAGTACCTCCACTTGTGAGGCCCCTTCCAAGTCTATTGTTAAACTCTTGAATCCCCCCATCTCTCATTTTTCCATGTTCCCCACAAATTGATAGGATTCACCATCAAAGTGAATAATCTCTTCCAACAAAAAACTTATTGTTACTACATTAGTGATTATACTCCGTTGGCAATTCTGTTCCGTTCATCTTGGTGTAGGACTTTATATTTTCTTGTGATCTACACTTAGTTGAAGATTCAAGGTTGTTGGAGAATCAGCCAATGATAATACAGGTCAGTATGGGGAGTTATTAAAAGGGTAATGATTTTTACATGCGACATAAAGTGGACTTTAGGGAATTAAGAAATTGAGTGCTTTTTTATTTAGATGAAAATGGTATTTTAAATTGAGTGCTTAAGCATTCTAATTAGGCTCTCAAGCGCTTAAAATGCTCAGGCACTGCCCAGAGGTGCTCATGCATTGCCTATAGGTGCTCAAGTGTTGGAAGCGCACAAACCCACTTAACCAAAGCTTGAGTGTTTGAAGCCTGGATGCCCAGGTTTCACAGTTTGCAATGTTTCTATTTTTTCCCCATATTTTGGCAAACACATTTTGGAAAATTACGATTTCGGAATTAGGCCAAGTCTACTTGGGTTTTCCCATATATATTTCTCGTATAATTTTCATTTTCTCCTTGATGTGAAAATAGCCTAAAAGTCAGTAGATTTTCCGTTTCTTGAAACTTTCAAAGGTGTTTTCTTTCATTCTTGGATTCATGAGAGAGAATTGCATCCTCTCAAGGCATTGGGAAGTCCACTAAGAAGCTCGGTGGTGGTATGTCATAGACATGAGGTTAGGTGTAGGTATTAGGGTATAAGTCTTAGGGAATAGTAATCATTAGGTAAATCTGTGTACCTAATATTTCAAAATTAGTGGATTATAGCTTTGCAATCTTTAATCCCATGATTTTTATATATGCAAAGTCTCTAGGAGACTTTATGGGTGGTTTCCATGTAAATTGTGTCTCTTATTATGGGTTTGAAATTCTTGATATATTGATTAACTGTTTAATTAATTGAAGAATTCTTAAAAGATAAAAATTTGTAGCCTTTGGGCTAATTAGAGAAGAAACTACCTATTCACCCACCTCTAGGTAGTTCCATGACTAAGATCTTCAATTTTCACCTACTATAAACACAAACATAGAATCAAAATCATTTTTTGTATCTGAGAATTGGATCTAGGAAGGAGAGTCATATTACCCTTTTGATTTAGGAATTCCATTAATTTGATTTCACTTAACTGTTCTTTATAAAGGACAACTAGTGACTCATGCATATAATCAAAAAAGAAAAATTAATGCACTTTTTCCTCTTTGTTTCTTCTCCTCAAAACCAATTTTCATAATGTTTTTCTTTTCAAATTTTTGGAAGAGTACAATATAATCTGACATACTATTATTTAATTCCTGTAATCCCCATTGTAATTCATGATTTGGTTTTCTATGAGATCATGTTAACATTTTTTATCCTAGGGATATGTGTGAGTGCCATTTGTCAAATAGAGTTAATTTCCAAAACTTTGTGTACTGTCAGTTGTTGCAAAATTTGGTTTCTTTTTACGTGGAACATTTTATTCAGTTATTATTTATTTTTATTTATTTTATTTTTTCTGTGTTGTGTGTGTGTGGTTCTTTTGAACTACTTAATTTGGCCTTGTTCTCACTTACCTTGTATCAGTGTAATAGCTGTTTTTTGTTTTTGTCTTTGCTTTTTTCTTCATTCTATTTTTTATAGGACCATAAGTCACTATTTATTAAATTTTTTAAAAATATCATTGAGTGAAGAACCAACATGGTTCCATAAATACATAAACATACACAACCTCATGCCTTCACACACACATATAAAAGTAATATGCTATTAAGCTCTTAAAAACGCATGAACTTATGTTTTGCTTGTAGATGATACTTTATGACACACCTGGTGTTATTGAGAAGAAAATGCACAAGTTGGACTCCATGATGATGAAGAATGTCCGCAGTGCTACCATTAATGCGGACTGTGTAGTGGTTCTTGTTGATGCATGTAAGGAACCCCAAAAGGTATGGTTCTTTGTTTGGGAAACATTTTTCGGGCTTTCTTACTTGTGCTAAATTTATTTTCTTTTCCCTAGATTGATGAAGTGTTGGAAGAAGGTGTGGGAAACCTCAAAGATAAACTACCCACTTTGCTAGTTTTGAATAAGAAAGATCTGATCAAACCTGGTGAAATTGCAAAGAAACTCGAGGTCAGAACCTGTTAATTGATATTATTACTTTTAAGAAAGACATGTAATTTGTTGATGTGGCTAATTATGTAGTATAGAAAATAAAGGGCAAATTACTATTACCTCTCCTGAGACTCGCAAATATGTCTCTGTCTATGATTTACCTGATGCTTGCACAAACCCCATCATGAACAGTTGTAAATGCTCAGCAATTGAAACTGCTGATTTTTTATTTTCATTTTTTTCCTTTTAAATTTGGTTTCACTCTTACACTATTTTTTGTTCTGAAAAAGGCCAATATGCTCTTCTTTCTACTAAGTTTGACCTAGTTATTTATTATTAGCTATAGAAAAAGACAGAGTTGTTGGTAGTTTGATCTTCCTTTGTACTGTTGCTTGGTTTTTATCAGGATAACATTTGATGAAGATGTAACCAGAGACAAACAAAGTGATTCTTGCTTTTCCTGCAGACCCAATTCTCTTCTCCTGATTTACCATTTTTTACTACTGTCCTCAAGTTGTGTTTTATGCCCTCTTATTTTCATTTCCTCTTTAACGTATCAAAAAATGAAAAATAAAAAAAATCTCATTTCCTCTTTAATTTACCCTCTTTCCCCAGTTATCTCTAGTCAAATCAAAGATTTTATATTTAGCTTGACCACAGTTCGGGGAATACAAATACAAAGGAAAGTCATTCTGAGATCCGCTTGGAGCTTCTTCCCCACATATCTTAACTGGACACACACTGCTCTTTTCTTAAAAAACAATTTCTATCAGCCCTAAAATAAAAAATGAAAAAGCAGACAGGAACAGTTTGATTCTCAAAGCAAGCAGGTTTTGGGGGTTCATGCAGATCCAGTATAGTCTGGTTTTTGATCCACAAGTATCAAGATCAAATGAGCGTTTGTTCAAAGGGAAGGCGGAGGTAGTACTTCAAATGGTGAGGAGAAGTGGCTCGGCAGGGAATGAATGGGAAATCTTCAAGGACGACTTCTTTGTTGGTGAAACGAAGGGCTAAATAGTCCCTCTTCCCTTACTCTTGTCACCTTTTAATCTCTTTCTCAGAGTGAGTAATGGGTTTGGGGAATTGGGCATCAAGGTTATGGGCTATCGAAGATAGGGACAAGAGAAAAATAAGCATACAAATAAAATCAAGGCTTTTCTATTTAGCACGGTGGTTTTGTGGACCTCACCACTACCATTGATGAGGAAATAAGGAGGAAAATATTAGGAGTTGCCCATTTGGGAGAGTTTGATCAACAAGTGAAGTGCGAAAATGGTTCAAAATGGATTCATAGGTTTATTGGGTTTTACCCATGATTTTATATAGAGAACCTTTTATGATTGCTGTCTTGTTCTATTTTGATTTCTTGTTTTCTTGTTTTCGTCCTTTGATTGATCTAATCTCCTCTAAGGAGGTAGATGTGGATGATGTCAAACTTCTTTGGTCCATTTTCTGTACTCACGCATATGTTATTAGATCATTACTATGCTTCTTAATCATGGTGTGCTAAAATTCTTACTTTGAACTGTTTATTCTGAATGAGTATCATTTTCCTTTCAGTGGTATGAGAAATTCATAGATGTTGATGAGGTCATACCAGTGAGTGCCAAGTATGGTCAAGGAGTAGATGATGTCAAGGATTGGATATTGTCAAAACTTCCTCTTGGGCCAGCTTATTATCCAAAGGTATATTAATTCAAGATTTTTGCTTCTTTATGTGTGTATGTTTGTGCATCCCTTTCCCTTCAAGAATGGGCATTGATAATTTTTGGTTGCATCCTTATCATTTTAACCTTATCCCAACTATTTGAAGTCATCTATATAAAGCAACCAGCATCTTGAATGCTTTGAAGCCATGATATGCAAGCAGATATTGCTTTGTGAAATCACCTGCAGAAAGAGAAGTTTAAATCGTAGTCAAGTTAAAATGTTCTTGTGTTGGTTTGACCATGCTTTGCGCCCAGAAGAAGCAAGTACACGACATATTAAACTTATCCCTTTGACTCTAGGCGTGTCTTTAGTTCTCTTTGCTGTAGTCTAGCTTTATATGAAATTATTGCTAGACCTTTAAGAAATACAAAGTATTAATTCCATTCTTTTGTGCCATTGCAAAGTTTACATATTAGAGGAGGTTTTCATCAGATTGATAATGGTGTAAGACTTTATTTCTTACATGAATCCAGATTGCCTCAAATTATATCTCAAAATAAGAACAAAGAAACATATTTTTTTTTAATGGTTTCATGTCTGAAAACTATTGCTTGTTGCGTATAACTAACAATCACACTGTTGTTTCACTTGTTTCCTTAGGACATTGTTAGTGAACACCCGGAAAGATTCTTTGTAGGTGAGATTGTTAGAGAAAAGATCTTCATGCAATATCGTAATGAAGTTCCTTATGCATGTCAGGTACATGCTTGATTATCTCTACCTTCTTGTGATTTGTGAGACATGGTTATCCTTTCCATTTTTTGGTTGTATTTTATTCCTTGGTTGCTTATTGTGCCTTTTGATTTCCTAGAAAGTAACATCTAATGGAGGAGTGTCATCCCTTGATTTTGAATCCTGCAGGTCAATGTAGTGAGTTACAAAACTAGACCAGCTGCTAAAGATTTTATTCAAGTTGAGATTGTTGTCGAGAAGAACTCACAGAAAATCATCCTCATTGGAAAGGTAAGTAGACTTGTTTTGGTAGGTTTTTCTTGACAATATGTTTGATGCATGATTGCTTGTGGGACCCTCCAGACAATGGTGGGATAGATAGGTTGTTTGGTTTGAATAGGAAGTAGAATTGCTCAAGAGGGAGGAGGCAGTATACCATGAGAGAGGGAGCTCTCATGGCCCAGTGTGGTGGCCCAAACAAAGTCTAGGATTCTGTTCCTAGGAATGAGGTCAATATTGCCTAGTCTGGTGGATTTGAAATATGTTCCAGTCTGCTTCAGGCAAGCTTCTGCAGCTAAACCAGGGGCCCAAAACAAAATCACATGGGTTGCAAAGATATCAATCACAAAAGTGGCTATTCATGTCACATTTTAGTTCCTTGCAAGCTATCCGGCGAGCTGTAATTAACCTGAGTCTGGAATGTGATCAGCCCATTTACATGTTATTCTGCTCATCATATGTTCTAAATATCTCGTCAATATTATTTTGTGTGGTTGCATGTTTTAGAAATTTCAATTTCTGGTACATCATTTTAAAATCAATTAACTGGGTGTAGAATTTTAAAAACTTACCATTAAGGGTTTGCCATGCTGTGTAAGAACTTTTAAAATATGAAGAACTCATCATTTGTACTTAGCTTATATTTTTGAGCTTCAGCATTTCTTTTGTTTCCTTTCTTTCTCTTTCTTTTTTAGTTTTGTCACATCTCTTCCACTAATGATTGGCCACCTGCCTCTTATAAAAATTTGTCTTATTTGCTGATATGTGATGTACTGGCTGCTAGAGGTTTGGTCCATGTTAGTTTCTCTCCTCTACTAGAGATTTTGTTTGTTAAACACTATATTTGGACTGAAGCATCAAATATTGATCTCCTTGGAAATAGAGGGGAGATGCTGAAAATGTTAATTTATACAGAAAATTCAAATCTTAAATAAAATTTTGGAATGTTTTGCAACTCCAAAATCTCTCAAAATAGAACAGCTATCTAAAAATGTTAACATTTTGTCGAAATTTGAAGTTTGATCATTGTTGCTTTCAGTTTATTTGGTGAGTGCATGCGCATAGACAAACATTAACCATCAGGATTGTTCATGAGTTCTCATGTAATCAGAATTGCTGCAGGAAGGGAAGGCTCTGAAACTACTTGCAACAGCAGCTCGGCTTGACATTGAAGATTTCTTGCAAAAGAAGGTGTTTCTTGAGGTGCTGGCTTCCTTCTTCACACTGCAATAGCTACTATATCAATTTATGCTATAATTTCTCACAAACAATTTTTCCACATATTTAGTGTCTCACTGCACCGTCATCAGTAAATAGACTGGTGCCGTAATGCAGAAAAACTTCAGCTATCACTCAGGATTGTTATTGAAAAACATTGACGTTGGGGCAACTAACTGTTTGAACAGGTGGAAGTGAAAGTAAAAGAGAACTGGCGGCAAGATGAAGGGCTTCTTAAGTACTACGGTTATGGAGGCCAAATTCAAGCGCTATAAGGTCAAATATCATCAGCTAATTATTGCATTTCTTAATGTGAGTGGAGATGGTAGTGCTGTGCTAAAATCATGACCATGTGTTATTTACTTTGATCATTTGGAGCCTCTAATCAACATTCTTTATGGCTGGAGTCTGGTGCTGTTGCAATCTTCAACTGGACCGTCTCTCTCATGGCAAGGGAAGTGATTACGACGGCAAGGCCCTTTCCGGTGTTCTTCATTACTGTACTGCTAAACATGGACCCAAAGGTCCCAGAGCTGGATTTGAAGCAATATGCTTTATCAAGGGTATTTCTTGATGTCCACAGAAACTAGGGGGCTGTAGTCCTCCTTGAATATGATTTGAGGTTTTCTATCATGGGAACAGTTCCTGTAATATGAATTTTTGGTAGACTTAGAGCGTGTAATTTTGTATTAAAATTGAAGACATTTGTCAAACTAAGTGGGCAGTAAACTTTAGGGTGTCCGATGTGCGCACGTTCGATCGTTAGGTGAGTAGGGCAGACAAGGGCACTCAATCGGTCATCGTAGGCTATCAATATGGGATTGGTTGAAGCTTGGCCTGTAGTGGAGGAACGCCCCATTTCCACGGGTAAAAAAGAAGTGGATCCGCAAATCGCGCCGATAAGCATATCACTTACCGGGTAAAAGAGTTGAAAGTAAATTGGATGCCGACCATTCAGTCTTTACACACTGAACATGGCGTGGAGAGCTCATGTCGCCATCGGCATGGGGAGCCCGTGTCGCCATCGGCATGGTCATAGACTCGTAAATAATCAACACCATCAAACAGGGAGAGGCAAGGCAGCGCCTTCATCTTAACTGGGATAACAAATCACGGAAAAGTAGATATCTGAAAGGCCCCACATTTTTAAAGGGGACCGTGGGGGTGGGCCATATTGCGCTCCACCACAACCATCTTTAAATATGGTGGGACCTGGGTAGGGGCATTACCGGACATCTGAGGATCCTCCTCACATGGGTGCCACTACCCAACATACATGATTAGGGCGCGTGGTGCATCCGACGCAGGCAAGACCCTTGCTAGAGTTCAAAATTCCCAAATTCTTCGCTTTTGTTTTTATCCATCACGCTGGAGAGTGGGGATTCCATGATTGTAATACGCCCAGCTGTTTTAACCTTCAAAACCATAACACAAAGGCCTGCTAGGGCTTGTAATCAAACGAATCAACCCACCATGGATTTTCAGAGCCTGCCAAGAATAATAAGGGTGCCCACGTCCAATCTCTTTTTTTTTTTTTCTTAAAAAAAGAATAAAAGTGAAAGATTGTACCCTATGGACCTAAATTACCCTTAGAAAAAGAGACCGTGAAAGAAAAAAAGAGTGGCATATGATCAAAATCAGATGTTGAAGGGGAAATGACTTAAACATGACACCCTTTTGATTTATCTTGAGAGGGGAAAACAATCCAGTCCTAAAGTGAATTAGAATGAGCCATTTTCACTATCATGAAAAGAAGGGTTTCATATTCAATCGTGCTTTTGACCTCTCTCTTTTTCTAAAACGGAGTCCTTCTGCTTTAAAACAACCCCTTCATTCTTTTCAGCATTGACACTGAGTGAGAGAGATGAGGCATCTGGGTTGGGTTCTCTGTTTACTTCTTTTGATCCAACAGCAAGGTTTTCAGGTCCAAGTTGAAGCGGGAGATGGATTCATCAGAACAAGAGGAGTGCATTTTGTGATGAATGGTAGCCCTTACTATGCAAATGGCTTCAATGCCTACTGGCTGATGTATTTGGCTTCTGACCCATCTCAGCGTGCCAAAGTCTCAGCTGCTTTCCGTGAAGCTTCAAGCCATGGCCTCACTGTGGCAAGAACCTGGGCTTTCAGTGATGGTGGGTACAGGCCTCTTCAGTACTCTCCTGGCTTTTACAATCAGCAAATGTTCAAGGTCTAACTCTCTTTCATACTCATCCTTTTTATTATCATCTCTCCTTCTGATTCTCAAGTCTCCATGTTGTCGATTTTATTTTTGTTCTCGCTTTTGAAGGGATTAGATTTCGTTGTTGCTGAGGCCAGAAGGTACGGAATCAAGCTTATACTGAGCTTGGTGAATAACTATGAAAGCTTTGGCGGTAAAAAACAGTATGTGAACTGGGCTAGAAGTCGAGGACAGCACCTCTCATCTGAAGATGATTTCTTTAGAAACCCTGTTGTTAAAGGATACTACAAGAGCCATGTTAAAGTAAGTAATTTGTGGGTCTTCTCTCTCACACTTCAACTGCCTTTCCTTCTTACATCCATCGATTTAAAACAAACCCGGAATTAAAGAAATTGCTTAGTTGACGCATAATATGGCTGTTCTTTTCCTTTTTGAAACCATGATTTCGTTTTATCTTATGTCCTTTCCACAGTAGATGTAGTGTTTCATAGTGACTAATCTCTCAGCATTTCCTTTGTGTGAGAAGTGTGTTTTTTTTTTTCCAGGGTGGGTTTAAAGTGGGATGTGGAATTATGATGTCTATTCTGAGTTATCTGTATCTTCTTGTAGACTGTGCTTAACAGATACAACAGCTTTACTGGAGTTATTTACAAGAATGATCCAACTATTATGGCCTGGGAGCTTATGAATGAGCCTAGATGCACATCAGATCCATCAGGAAGGACCATTCAGGTTGTTTTGATAACTTTCTCTCTGTTTCTTTTATTCTTACAATTTTAGGTCTTAACTTTTGACTACACACTACCTTCTTCATTGTCCAATTTAATTTCTTCGCCAAATTCCTTTTGGTTGGTAGTTTGATTTAATCTTCCATCTGCCCTCAAAGTTTCCTGGCATCAAATTTTGCCTTTTGATTTAAACCTCTACATGCCCACTACTATAATTAGAGACTGCAGTATGTCATATGACAAACAGAGGGGCCAATTCAATTGGTACTCGGCCAGCCATTGAGTGGTTTACATAATTCCACCTACCAACCAGCCCCAGTCACATGAGGGTCATCCACTCAAATGAATACTATAGATTTCAAGTAGTTGATGGCTTCTGAAAACTACTTGTCGGGAGAAATTCTCAACTCATGTTCAATTTGCTTGCTTTTGCTTGGAATTATGTTAAATTCAGTTTACTGGTGGTTGTGGGACAGGCTTGGATAATGGAGATGGCTTCTTTTGTGAAGTCAATAGACAGGAATCACTTGCTGGAAGCTGGTTTAGAAGGATTCTATGGACAAACAACACCTTGGAGGACGAGACTCAATCCTGGATATAATATAGGAACAGACTTCATCGCAAATAATCGGATCCATGGAATTGACTTTGCTACAGTTCATTCATATCCTGATCAATGGTAACTATCATCTAAAAATAAAGAATATATCAAGTTTCATGAACATTCATGATATTTAGATTTCATTTGTTGGTCAGTCCAAGAAAATAAACAAGCATAAGATAGGTTCTTGATCATCCATATTTCGTCTGTATGCAGCTAAAAACAGGCTTATTGATGTGGTGGGTTTAGAATTTTTTAAGCTTTCATGAAATTTACTACTGATCAACCTGCAATTTTTCTATAAGAGATTTGTGTCAGTTCCCTGATTTGGATTTTGGTTCCTGTTGTTGTGTGAGCAGGCTCTCAGGCTCGAATGAACAATCTCAACTTTCTTTCCTGAACAATTGGCTGGGTGCCCACATCCAAGATGCCCAAAACATTCTCCGAAAGCCAGTACTCCTCACAGAGTTTGGAAAATCATGGAAAGATCCTGGTTTCAGCACCTACCAGAGGGACCAGCTGTTCAACGCTGTGTACAACCAGATATACTCATCAGCTAGACGTGGAGGTGCAGCTGCTGGTGGCCTCTTCTGGCAACTTCTAACAGAAGGCATGGACTCCTTCCGGGATGGGTATGACATAGTTCTAAGCGAGAGCCCTTCAACTGCAAATGTCATAGCTCAGCAGTCACGCAAGATTTATCAAATTCGGAAAATATTTGCAAGAATGAGAAATATGACGAAGTGGAAGAGTGCGAGGGCCAGTAGACGAGCTGAAAGGTTGGCTAGAAACAGGAGCAAACGTATTGGAAACTGAGCAGATGCAGTTCTTATACGAAATTGGAGTGTGCAAAACTTTGCAAAATGTTAGTTACGACAGGTTTTGGGAGGTGGGTTCCCTTTGTGATGAATGATGTTCGTCCAGGGGAGCAGCTGCATAAAATTGATAGAGTATGTAATTTTTCTAGATATATACTTTGTGACGTGTGTTGTTTAAGGAGAAGTATGTTAGTGAAGAAGAGAAAAAAATGTGAAAAGCCACAACTCAGTTTTTGCCCTTCATACTAGTCCTTGGCTGGTGGCTGGTGGCTGCTGATGAAATTAATGCCTACCATCTGTGTTGCTCTATATTTCATAAATGAGACTTGTTAGCTTTTTTCCTATAATGTGTGATCATATATAATGTAAATCTTATTTAAGGGTATCAATTGATAGGTAGATAAATCAATTGATTGAGCATTTAAGAGTCTTATGTATGGAAGACTCAATTATAAATGGGGAGTTAAAAAATTTAATTTATATGAATGTAGTGTTTTAACTTTTGTAACTCCATCATTATGAAATTTAATTTATACATTATGTTTATGAGTAATGAAGGAAAATGGAAAAGTATAACCTATGCAATTATATAGATGTATTCAAGTTTATAACCCACCCATTAATTTGTATATAATGGTTATAAATAATAAATATAACTCTCATATAGTCTTAGATGGGAAGACTAAGAGATGTACAACTTTTATAAATTAAGATCCCAAATCATACTCTTATTTTTATGTTATTTTATTGTTTTATTTTTAACAACATACACCATATATGTGATCCATCCACTATATGACAGTAATGAGTTGAAGACCTTGACAATACAATTCATAAGGTGATTCAATCCCACTTCGAAAATGTTATTGATATCATGGATCAAGGTAAGAATATAATCATTATTTTAGTATTTATATTTATTTTGTTTTATGCATCTAAAATTGTTTTTTAAAATAATTATTTCTACATAAAGTTTATAAAAGTTTGGTTAACAAGATTAAATTGAAAGATGAAGATATACGTATAACGCAATAGTATGTGTGGATATAATGTGCAATGGACTGGTTGAAAGGCATTTGTTTACTAGAAACTCTTGTCAAATGGCCTTCTTTCTAGTTGTCTCCTTGCTACCTTTAGCTGCTGATTGCCGCCCCGTTAATAATGAGTAGTGTTGTAAAACTAAGAAAAGCATCAAGGTATCGAATCAGTATCCGCCAAATTTCGAATATGAACTAACAAAAATAAATGGTGAACTTTACGTGGTTAATAAAGGAACAAATACATGAGATCGGATATAAATAAATAAAACCAAATTATAATGGGATGGGATGTGTGGGATGCTCGCATCCGTCTAGCATGAGGGGCGTGTTTAAAAAACCATCTAGACACTCCTTCGTCATTTATATAGAGGAGACCAGCCAGATACAAGAATTGTTACCCGTGCACCAACAGGATGGAGGTATAAACATATCTGGTATACAAAATAACTCCATAAACATATTTGGGATACCAGATGACTCCATATCGGATAAAAAAAGAATGAGATTATACAAAATAACCCTACTCCAATCGGCATGCGATTTCAGCGTAAATGACCAGATAGTCTCTCTGTGCCACGACGTAGCATGCTAGGATTGGCCAGCAGATGGACTAGATACGCATGTTGATAAAAGTATCTTGGGCTTAACTTCATGTATACAAGGAGCCCAAATTGGGCAACGTGGGCCAAGTCCCTCAGTTCATGGAAGCATCTTGGGCCTTCAACTTAGCTTAGGCATGTCCAACTTTGAACAAACATTTGGGGGTGTCCACTGTCCAGCGGCGGGTGGCTTTGCATGGCCGCTTTATCGATTAGAGCTCTTGGGAGGAGGCTCTTCACAGCACCGGCAGTTGCTTCTACGGAATGCATCGACCTTCAGGTCTTGGACAGAAGTAACGACAACTTATCCCATAATATCCATTTCATTAGCCAAACAGATTTGCCCGAAAGCAACAAGCAATTGAAGGAACTGGTCAAAACTGGTCACTTGGGCAATGCTCGCCGAATGTTTGATAAAATGAGTCAAAAAGATGAAATCTCATGGACCACTCTTATTTCTGGATATGTAAATGCCAATGATTCCTCTGAAGCATTGCTTTTGTTCAAAAACATGCGGGTTGAGTCTGGGCTCCGAATTGACCCCTTCATTCTTAGTCTTGCACACAAGGCCTGTGGACTCAATTCCGACGTCAATTATGGGGAACTGCTACATGGATATGCCGTAAAAACGGGTTTGGTGAACTCGGTTTTTGTAGGAAGTGCACTTCTGGATATGTATACAAAAAATGGAAAAATTTTTGAAGGTCGTAGAGTTTTCCATGAGATGCCGATGAGAAATGTTGTTTCATGGACTGCTATTATAACTGGGCTTGTTCGTGCTGGTTATAATAAGGAGGCGCTGGTATACTTTTCGGAAATGTGGAGATCCCGTGTGGAGTATGATTCATACACGTTTGCTATTGCATTGAAGGCTTGTGCAGATTCGGGTGCTTTGAATTATGGGAGGGAAATTCATGCTCAGGCAATGAAGAAAGGCTTTGATGTCAGCTCCTTTGTGGCTAATACTCTTGCTACTATGTACAACAAATGTGGGAAATTAGAGTATGGTTTGACCTTGTTTGAAAAAATGAGTATGAGAGATGTGGTTTCGTGGACAACGATTATAACAACACTTGTCCAAATGGGCCAAGAAGAGTGTGCAGTTCAAGCATTCATACGAATGAGAGAATCAGATGTAAGTCCTAATGAATACACTTTTGCAGCTGTTATCTCTGGTTGTGCCAATCTTGCAAGAATTGAATGGGGAGAACAACTGCATGCACTCATCTTACATCTAGGTCTCGCTGCTTCTTTATCAGTGGAAAATTCAATCATGACCATGTATGCAAAATGTGGGCAGTTAACTTCATCTTCAGTGATATTCCATGAGATGACTAGAAGAGACATTGTTTCATGGAGCACCATAATTGCAGGGTATTCACAAGGAGGCCATGTCAGTGAAGCTTTTGAGCTTCTATCATGGATGAGAATGGAAGGGCCAAAACCCACTGAGTTTGCTCTTGCTAGTGTGCTGAGTGCATGTGGGAATATGGCAA
>JBAPGN010000520.1:0-26903 GCA_037355405.1 Vitis amurensis | reverse complement strand
TAGCGTGGGTTATGCGAACGTTATGCGAACGTTATGCGAAATTCGCATAACCTCTTGTGGAATGCGAAATTTTCGCATAACCTGGAGCAGTTTGCTTCCGAAGGCCATATCTTCCTCATTTCAGCTCTAAATCGTGCACGGTTTGAAGCGTTGGATTCTTGACTTCAAGAGCTTTAAAATGGTATATAGCATGTAAAAATTGGACTTCGGAAAGTACTCCAAAAGTGCGAAAGAAGACTGCAGCTGCTGTCCTCATTGCTTCTTTTCACTTTGCTTGCTTTTCCTCTTTGCTTCTCTTTGCTTGTGCTCGTGTTTCCACTTGAAATTCAAGCTTGTAAACGTCCAAAATCCTTGCTTTCACTTGTCCAAGTAACTCCTCCATCATTTGGCATGCTTGAATCGATTCATAAGCTGATAAAAACATGTAAACTTGCCACAAAAATGGTTAAAACCAATTACTAAGGACCTTAATGAATTAATTGGGTTAAATGAATATGATTACTACTCAAAGGTGCTTAAACCCATTATAATTAGGTCTACAAAATAGCACTTTTTGGTAGTAATCATTTACTAAATACTAGAAGGCGCGTTAGCACTTTAGTTTGAAACAAGGGGCGGAGCTTGAAGAAGCGAAGCGAGCCTAGAGTAGCAGCCTATTACGTTTTTTTAGGCCCCTTTACTTTTAATATAAAGTAAAGCGCTAGCGCCCCTATAGAGTAAGTCAAGGCTCTTCCACTATCAATGAAACCTAAAGAAAGACAAAAAAAACCCAGTGCGTTTCATATAGATCGAGACTTACAACTTGATTCTATACTCATTCCATACTAGGAAGAATTGCAGGAAATTGTTCGATAACTATTTCTCAATGCTCAATGATATCCGACGATCAAGACAATTCCCGTGAAACTCTTTCATTTCATAGAACTTATTATGACGAAGCAAATAGCATTTCCTATTTCTTTGTCCCCTGGATTGGACCTATTTAAATTCTTAATTATTCGTTGCTACGCTGTTCCCAAGGACTAGCAGAATCGAAATAGCGAAATTCTTGGGTCATCTCAATGGGTTCAGAAACCACACGTTTCTCTGGATCATCATAGCGTACTTCCACATATCCACTCAGAGGAAGGTCTTTTCGTAATGGATGACCCTCGAAACCATAATCTGTTGATATACGGTGTAGATTCGGATGATTGATGGAAGAAACACCAAACATATCCCAAACTTCTCTCTCCCACCGGACGGCTGATGGAAATGGACTTACTACCGGAGATATTCGTGTTACTTCATCTGCACTGGTTTGTACACGAATGCGTGAGTTATACCGAGTACTTAGTAAATTATAGACCACTTCAAATCTTCGTTTTCGAGAGGGATGATCAACTCCGTAAATATCGATCGAAACTTGAACCTTTGTATAGGTATGCAATTTAAGAAAGCACAACAATTGAAATGGGTAGTCCGTATTATTACCAATATTAGATACTGGGTCATTCATAGCATTACTATACCTTCCCTATTCATTGTGGGTTGGTTATTCATCAGCACGGGTTTAGCTTACGATGTGTTTGGAAGTCCTTAGCCGAATGAGTATTTTATAGAGAGATAACAAGGAATTCCATTAATAACCGGTCGTTTTGGTCATTTGGAACAATTTGATGAATTTAGTAGATCTTTTTAGGAGGCCCCAATGACCATAGATCGAACCTATCCAATTTTTACAGTGCGATGATTGGCTGTTCACGGACTAGCTGTACCTACCGTTTCTTTTTTAGGGTTAATATCAACAATGCAGTTCATCAAACGATAAACCTAATCCAAATTATAGAGCTACGACACAATCAAACCCGTACGAACAAAATGTTGAATTGAATCGTACTGGTCTTTACTGGGGGTTATTACTCATTTTTGTACTTCTTGTTTTATTTTCCAATTATTTTTTCAATTAAGAATTAAGAGAACGAAAGAGACTAATAAAATAAATAATAATAGTAAGAATTCTCTTATCTTATTTGAAATGATCTCATTTCATAATTATCCATGACTATTTATGTCTTTAGTATGACCACTTGATGAAATGTGGAGGAAAGTGGGGTAAATGGCCGATACTACTAGAAGGATTCCTCTTTGGCTAATAGGTATTGTAACTGGTATTCCTGTGATTGATTTAATAGGCTTTTTCTTTTATGGTTCCCTGTAGTAATTGGATGAATTGAGTTGTCGACATGAAAGCGTAAGAACTCAATGGGACCCACTCCCTCTTTGGCTCTGATTCGAGAGGGAAGGTCCAATTGAGTTCTTAATAATCATAAGATTTTATTCGTATAAATGCCAGACAAAACAAATCTTCTTTTACGATGTTTAAAAAAACTCCATTTCATTTTTTTTCTTCTAATGATGTTTTTGAAAAACGAACTTGATTGATTGATTCAGAACATTTGCTCCTCGATAGTATCTATCGATCCTTTCAAAGTTAGAAGAAATAAGGAATCACTCAATTTTCTGGATGACACAGTATAATATATATATATATATATATATATACATATCATACAAATCCTTTCTATACTAATAGATTCTTACTTTATTTATTTTAGTATCTAATTAAAGTTGAATTTTTTTTATAACTTCATTGAAGAAGTTCTATTTGTTCAATAAATTTCCCTTTTTTTTTTGTTTGTCCACTACTTCTTATACGTAATAAATATAAAATTATGATCAACCTAGAAAAAAATCTAAGCTAAGAATAGGAATTTTTGACGAAGGTGTTGAGGATCATTATTATTTTGACACAAGAAAGGGATGTAGAAAATTCATTTCTTATGTGGAAGATTAGGAAGACGAATAACCCTTCTTAGAATCATTTGTTTCCCTCATTTCAATTATCCTTTGCTCTATATTCTACGCTTACTTATGTCTAGTATCTAGTCGAATTGCATTATGTTATTCTAATAGAAAACTATTAATGCATGCTATGACATTAACATTTAAATTTGGCAATAGTGACACAGTCACACCACTCCAATTTAGATTGAAAAAAACAAAGAAGAGAAAGGGTAAAGTCAAATAATATTCTTCACAATATACATCCTATGTATAGGAATGCGGTACAATTAATTCCTGAAAAGGAAATGACCAACTATTCAAGTTGCTCTTCTTCTGCTACCAATGGGCCTAGCTGTTTGAGAGACATGGAGATAGACTAGGTATGGGTGACTATGAAACACTCTACTACAATAATAAAAAGGTTCTTAATTATGGTAGGTAATGCAAATCCAGGCAACAAACATGTTTCTAGTACAAGTGCTGTGGTTCTTATCCATCTATTACATCTGGATTGAAGAAAGCTGGCCAAGATGATGACATTTACAAAAGAATTATGGGAATGTGTTGATGACTTGAACCATTCCATTTAGAAACCTGAAAGAATTCCAGAGATTTGTTGATGCCAAAGTCCCACAACAATAAAGTTTGGGCCTTCTTGATATGGATGACAACCCTGTCTCTTGGAAGTAGAATCTTGGCCTGCTGATTAGTAGTTTGTTAAGTGTATTTTTGTATATTTATGCCACCTGAATACCATCAATTCAAGTCCACAAGGTGCCAATACATTTTGTTGCTGTTCTTTGGATGCTTTTCTTCTTCTATTACCAAGGAACAAGTTTTTAATCTTCACAATGTCTAAATCATGAAGGGAAATGAGACTATGTTGCAGTCTGTTTTCCTGCCACGATAACAAGATTTCTTGTAAGACTATGAAACTGCAATGACTAATTAATTAGCTTCCAATATTCTTCAAGCATATGCAAGAGAACCAGCCTGAGGGTAGGAGGGCTAACAAACCCTTGTTTTTGGTTGGCAAAATCTCATTAACTAGATTCCTAAAAAACAAATTAAAAACAAGTAAACGCTTATCAGAAGTTAAATTCCAAATCCAAATGAGGAAGATGTAGACACATAAGAGTGCTTACAGATCACCATTGAATGATATGTAAATTTTCTTTATTTCAATTTGCAAGGGTTTATACTCTATGAATCAGGAATAGTAATTTGACTGGAAATGAACTAGTTTAGTACTTGTACTTTGACATGTTCATTCAAAGCAATTGTAGTTAATAAAACAATTGAGCATGAACTAGAGTTGAAGATAAAATCTTGAAAGTAAATGAAATAAATTTCTTAGTGCCTTCTTCTGGTACATGGTATTCATGAACTGAATGTTAGCGTAGTATTTATGAATCATGTTTTCAAAACAATTGAGCTCTTATAGATCTTGCATAATTTGAAATCAAAGAGAATCTCATATCGTTTTGGCAAAACTTGTTTTGTCACAATGATAAAAGAGGTGTTTAATTATGGCAGGCAATGCAACTTGAGGCAATAGGGTGCGAGATACTGAGAGGTGAAGATAGAGCAACATACATTTCTTGTCCATGGGTGGATTCCCATCTAGTATATATGGACTGCAATTTTTAGCAACATTGAAGAAAGTTGGCCTGTCATTAAGATACCAAGATCACATTTAGAATTCTTAAAGAATTCTATGAATGTGTTGATGCCGAAGTCCTAAAATTTTGAGACTGTATTACAGTCTATTATCCTGCCATAATAACAAGATTTCTTTACAATGAATGGTCACTGATAATTTCACATCTGCTGATGCTAGCATAAGCCACTTTGGGAAAACAATTGATCGATCGTTGGATTATTACCAATCTCTAAGGAATTGGAAAAGGCCAGATAGTCAAGCTCCAAAATTCTTGACAACATTCCCAGTTCACCAACGACAGTATCATAAATGAAAGAGAAGACATGAAGTTTGAAACATTCAAAATCAAAAGCATATGTTTTGATTCTTTAGCAAGAAAATAACATAATAGATCTTATTTTTATGTGTATCAAGTTTCACAATATGCCATTGCATGTATCCTTAATTGGCTTCCAATATTTAAATAAGTCAAAGACACCAAGATGTTTAATTCCAATATAAAAGACTGTGAAAGAAGAGGGTTGTAAATTTGCTTGAAATTTATGCAAGAGAACTAGTCTCTGATTATAGGAGAGTTAACAAACCTCTAGTTTTTTCTAAGCAAAATCTCATTAACCGGATTCCTGAAAAATGTATGAAAAATAAGTAAATGCTCATTAGAGTTAAATTCCAAATCCAAAGTCAATAGAATGTTGTTTATTGTAGAACTACACACAATTACTAAACCTTATAATGCAAGAACACAAAGTTGTCCTGAAACACATTTCCCATCTTATCATATTCAATTTATGGCCTTCCTGCATAACTAAATTTTATATTTGAAAGGTAAATCGAGTGTTTTTTTTATGTGAATAACAAAAGAGTAAATGCCATAAAAGACAAACCGTATAAGAAGAAGCTATAAACATATAAAAGTGCTTACTGATTACTATTGAATGATATGTAAATTGTCTTTCTTTCAATCTGCAAGAGTTTATACTTTGTGAATCAGAATATACTACTAAAGAAAAATGCCTCATTTCCTTGTTGAAAAAAAATGTAGTGAAAAACATGTAAGTTGCAAATAGACATGGACTGTTTTAAAAATAAAGCATTTTGAGTTACATAAGGTTTGTACAAGTTATAACTGACTTGAAAAAATCCGTAGGTTTGATAAAGGTCATTTTTAATAAATCCTAACAATGGTTAGAAAGACATCTAAAAGGAGGAGAGTTGATCAGCATTGCATATCCACCTAAAAGGAGTAATATGAAATGCATCAATATAAAAGGATATGAAAAAAAAAATAGTAGTGCTCATAAAAATCCTTTCTGCAAAATAATGCAAAAAGACGAGCAATTCATCTGTGTAAAATAAATGCAAGCAGTTGTTTATATAGGTCATAGTTTCATCAAAGAGTAATTTCAAACCATCACAACAACTGAGCATAAGACTTCATAGCATGGATGACAAACCAATCCTCAGAAAGAGCCCAAAGAAATGTGTGATTCTCAACTCTCCAAGAGATCTGTGACTATTCAGTCTTACTGGTAGCTTCTCCAAAATGGCACAAAAAATAGGTTCGTATCTATGGAAGACAGGTGAACTAAGCAATGTCCAAGGATAATTCTGGTGCCAAAATCCTCTCTGTAGCCAGTGTTTAGGGAACACCTCAAGTCATAAACATAGAAAATTTAGAAAAAAAAAAGTCAGTAAAAATAGGAATCTAAAAAGACCAATAAAATTGTAAAATAAAAATCGTAACACACCATGATCTTGTTATGCTTTTGTTTATCCCCTTTCTACACCCTCAACATCAACAATAGAAACAAAAATAACAAGTGCAACAGGCATTTGCCACAATCACTATAGACTTGGAGCCTCTAAATGTAAAACCCAAATTCCCTTCAATAAGAAGAAAAATACTTATACTCTGGCACCTAGGACATGCACCTTTAAAACCTACAAACTCCAAAAGAAGAGATATGGTTTCATCAAATTAAAAACTTAAGAAATTGGATGCAAAACCATTTTGTTTTTGATCAAATCTGTACTACCAGGCGTATGTAAATATGATAGTAGCTCACATTTTGGAAACAAGTTGGATACATTAGAACAAATACAAGTTGCTGTTGTTGCTATGTCATAATTCCATTAGGTAGTTTTGGGCTATCACAGTCACAAAGAAAAGACCACTTGGTTTCTTGTGAAAGACAAGTTTCATGCATTGGATGGTTCTCAACTTTCAAAGGATATATAAAGCAAATTCCCCAGGAGGTGAAGAAAATAGGTTCTTATTTATTAAAGATGCAGATGAAATCTTGATTCAGAGGACCTTTATAAAGCACTGTAGAATCTATCATAAGTCATAAAAGGAAGAAAATTTTACAAAGATAGTCCTTAGAACACAATAATATGTAGAATCAACTATATAAATGAAAGTCATGGACCACAATTTTGCTAGATTGTATTTTATCCTCTTTTTGTCATACTAAAAAATGGTAATAAAGTGCCAACGAGCCTTTGATATAGGAGGAAAATTCCAATCAGTCAACACAATAAAAAGACCACATGTACCTCCTATGATACTTTGAACCCATCCTTTTGACACCTGTATCATCAATGTAAACAATTTGGTACATAAAAACTGTAAGACTTATTATTACTGTTAAGAGGTAGCCAAGCTAAACGACAACAAATTGAAATAACATGTGTATGGGAAATAAAAAGTGGTATTAAGGAGATAAAGAGGAAGAACTGCGTGTTGGGAATGAACATCCAGTGGACAAGAAGAAAATTCAAGAAAATTAGTCATTAAAATAGAAAAATAAATAAACAAAATATATAGATGATGGTCACTCACTATAGTCTTGCTGGGTTATTCTTTGTCCCATGTTGACACTCAAAAACAATATAAAAAAAAAAAAAGCAACATGGGACAACTGGAACTAGCTCCATTCACTCCATACTTTGAAGTCTTTGATATAATCATCGGAGTTCCATCCTCTTTGAGAATTATGGCAGATTGAAGAGAAAACCAAGCTACAAGCCATTTCAAAAGTCACTTCCTAGGCAAATTTTCAACAAAAATTCCAATAAGAAACTTACAAGTAATAAATAGGGGAAATTGCAATAACGTATATGAGAAATTGAATGCAGTATTAAGGAGTGAAAAAGAAAGAACAGGTGTACCTTGTTTAAATAAAAGATGGGTGAGGGTTGAATGGTGTTTGCTTCTATGTTCTGCAATCCCTCATCTTATTATTGCTCAAAGACATTTTCATTATCCATTTCCACACAGGGAATGTGGGCGATGTTGGGCTAATCTTGTCATTTCCCCTTTGAGCACATTTGTTTGAGGAGTGGGCAGTCTGTGATATATAGTAGTGAAAGAGTGTCAAGCAGCCCTTCCCTTAGGCAAAACAACTGAAGCTTAGGGCAACATAGGATCCATATCTCTTCAAGTGAGGTGAGGGTTTGGAGAGCCAGGGAGGACAGAGATTTCAGATTTTAGAAATCTTTAATGCAAAGAAAGGCGAGGGTTGTAGGAAGACGCGATAGTCTTTGAGCATTTGAAACTTGTGGAAATATGCTAACAATGGTGAGTTTTTTAAGAGAGGTAAGTGTGGCAAGGCCCCATCGGGATAGGGACGTCTTGATATTCTCACAATAAGAGATAGTAAGTGATGTAAGAGTAGTGAGGTTTTGCAGCTGATGAGGTAGCAGCTCCATATTCTCACAATTATCAATATCCAGTTCTTTGAGTTTGTAGAGGCAACCTGGTATGATTTTGAGACAAGGATACCTCCAATACTCAAATATTAAGGTAAACTATTATTGGAGTGAAACATCTTTTAGCATATTAGTTTTAGTTTTTTATTTTTATTTTATTTTTTCTGTTATAATCAATAGTTGGTTAGGTTGTTTTTTCTTTGCAGAGCTCTACAGCTCCTTATGCGTGACTTCTATTATAAAAAGCATTTTTGCTACTCTGTTTTGGGGTTCTCTGTACAACTCATTTTTTCAATCAATGAAAGGAGAAGTTGTCAATTTTTCTCTCCATTTTCCCTTGTAATATGATATCAGAGCTTCTTACCTCTGTCGCTCACTGAAATGGCTCATGGTGGTTAGCATAACAATGATAATAGATTTCAGCCCCTCACATTCCTTACCTCTGGTAGCACGGCAACACAATCAGATCAATCTCTCATGGAGAACACTAATAACCCATTTTTCTTACATAGTGGTGATCATCCAGGCTTGGTGCTCATTTTGCATCTCCTCACTGGTTCAAGCTATAATACATGGAGTCGGGCCATGCTGATGTCTCTCAATGCAAATAATAAGCTCGGATTCGTTTGATGACACTCTTTCGTAGCCCATGACCGACGACCCTACAACCGGAATCTGGTCCCGATGCAATAGCATGGTCACATCTTGGCTCCTCAACGCTGTCTCAAAAGAGATAGTTGATAGTCTTCTCTATCTCGAGAGTGCCCATGCTATTTGGGCAGATCTGCACAAACGCTTCCATCAGAGCAATGCTCCATAAATTTTCCAAATCAAGCAACGACTACATGGTCTTTCACAAGGCTGGCTCGATGTTAATACCTATTATACTAGATTGAAGATTCTCTGGGATGAACTAAAAAACTATCAACCAGTTCTTATTTTCCATTGTGGAGGTGTGAAAACTTGGATGGATTATCAACAGCGGGAGTATGTGATGCAATTTTTAATGGGTTTGAACGAATCTTATGCTAGC
This sequence comes from Vitis amurensis, assembly GCA_037355405.1. Lineage (NCBI taxonomy): Eukaryota > Viridiplantae > Streptophyta > Magnoliopsida > Vitales > Vitaceae > Vitis > Vitis amurensis. The sequence goes on along the minus strand of JBAPGN010000520.1, from coordinate 17,670 downwards.
ACAAGAGGCCAAATTCTGATGCTTGATCCGCTCCCTCTTGTGGCGAAAGTATTCAATCTTATTGTTCAAGAAGAATGCCAACGGTCTATTGGATCTAGGTCTTCCGCTCCATCGGATTCCATGGTGTTCAATGCCTTTTCTCCACTCTTTCTGTAGCTAGTGCATCATCTCACAAAAAGCCCAGACGTGAACGCCCAATTTGCACCCATTGTGGGCTCACAGGGCATACAGTAGATAGGTGTTATAAATTGCATGGGTTTCCACCAGGTTATAAGCCCAAAGGGAAAGCCCAAACATAAATCGCCCAAACGAGCCTCCTTCAATCCCAATCTACTTTACCAAGCTCCTTTACGGAACCATTGAAGGACATTCATTATTTCCCTTCTGCTGCTGCTGCTGCTACAGTGGGATCTTCCCTACCACCAGTCTATTTCTCATCGGATCAAGTTCAACAACTCAATGCCTACCTTAGCACGCACCTTCAACAACAAACTATCAACCCACTTGAGTCTCCATCGACATCAGAACCTTCAATTTCTCAAATCTATGGTAACAATTGTTCTACTCAGTTTTTTCTCATCCTTTTGTTCCTTCCGATGCTTGGGTGATTGACACAGGGGCCACCCACCATGTCTGTTGCAATATTTCTTTGTTTTCTCATTCCAGACTGGTTCATAATACCACAGTCACTCTTCCTAATGGTCATGCTGTTGCAATCAATCGTGTAGGTTCTGTGAGGTTGTCTGATACTTTGAACTTGGATAATGTCTTGTTTGTCACCATGTTCACTTTCAATCTTCTCAGCGTTAGTGCTCTTACTCTTAACCATAATTGTAGTGTTAATTTCCTGTCAAATTCATGTGTCATTCAGGACCTCACTCGGGGCTTAACGATTGGGAAAGGTAGAAGAAGAAAGAACCTTTATTTTCTAGAATCAGGGAATGAATTTTGTAATTCTGTTTTTATAAATTTTGTAATGTCGAAAAGTGATATTTGGCATTTTCACCTTGGACATCCATCTCATGTAAAAATTCAAATTCTTCACAATGAATTACACATTCCCAATTCTTTATCCCATCTGTCTTCTCACTGTAAAATTTGTCATATGGCCAAGCAAAAACGTTTACCTTTTGTTTCACATAGTAATATGTCAGCTAATCCTTTTGATCTAGTTCACATTGACATTTGGGGACCATTTAATGTTAGTACACCAACTAGACATAGATATTTCCTCACTATTGTTAATGACTGCACACGTGCTACTTGGGTATATCTTCTTTGTGCTAAAATTGATGTTCTCACTATCTTTCCTAAATTTTTCAATTTGATTTCTACTCAATATAACACTGCAATTAAATCTGTCTGTTTCGATAATGCCCCTGAATTAGCTTTCCATGATTTTTTTTTTTTGTACCAAGGATGTTATTCCTTATCATTCTTGTGTTGTTACACCTGAACAAAACTCAATTGTAGAGCGTAAACATCAACACATACTTAATGTGGCACGAGCCTTATTGTTTCAATCTTGTGTTCCTCTTTGTTATTGGGATGATTGTGTTTTGATCGCTGTTTATTTAGTCAATCGTACACCCTCTCCATTACTATCCAATAAAACCCCATTTGAGTTGTTGAATAACAACAAACCCACCTACAACCATCTTCGCATTTTTGGGTGTCTATGTTATGCTTCCACACTTTCTAACCAACGTACAAAGTTTGCCCCTCGTGCTCGAGCTTCTGTTTTTCTTGGCTATCCTTTTGGTTATAAGGGTTACAAGTTACTTGACTTAGAAAGCAATAAGATCTACATTTCTTGGAATGTCATTTTTCATGAATCACTATTTCCGTTTGCTCATTCTGCTGTGAGCAGCAATGTTGTTGATTTGTTTAATGATCGTGTCCTTCCTAAGCCAATTCAGTCCATCTCCGAGTCTTCTTACAGTCAGCCCAACATGTCTTCTTCCCATAGTCCAGAGTGCATTTCCTCACCAGCCCCAATTCAAACAGCCTTATGTCCACGTCGTGTCACCACAAAACCAGCTTGTCTAATTATCACTATTACCTCATTGGACATCTTTCTTCTAAGCCTTCTCTACATCCTATTTCCTCTTGCTTGAGTTACCACAAGCTTTCCAGGCCATACCGTGAATTTGCTCTCACCATTAGTTCTCAAATAGAACCAACATCGTTCTTTCAGGCCATTGAGTCTCAAGTGTGGTGCGATGTTATGAATATTGAATTGCAGGCATTGGAAAGCAATGACACTTGGTCCATTTGCTCTCTTCCCATTGGCAAACAAGCGGTTGGTTGTAAATGGGTGTACAAAGTCAAGTTTCGAGCTGATGGCACTGTGGATAGATACAAAGCATGCCTTGTGGCTAAGGGATTTGCACAACAAGAAGGTATTGATTATCTTGATACCTTATCTCCTGTTGCCAAGCTAGTTACTATTAAAATGTTGTTTTCTTTAGCTGCAATTCATGGCTGGTCTCTCACTTAACTTGATGTTACTAATGCATTCCTTCATGGTGACCTTATGGAGGAAGTTTACATGAGTCTTCCCCCTGGATACACTTGCCATGAGGGGGAACATTTGCCTCCTAATGCTGTGTGCAGGCTGCATAAGTCTATCTATGGCTTGAAACAGGCCTCCTGTCAATGGTTCCACAAGTTCTCCAATGCTCTCTTATCAAAAGGTTTTGTTCAATCAACTAGTGATCACACCTTGTTCACAAAACATCAACATACTTCTTTCTTAGCTCTTTTGATCTACGTTGATGACATCATTATTGCTAGTAATGATCAACTTGATGTGGATACTTTAAAGCATGCCCTCAACTGCAAGTTTAAGATGAAGAACTTGGGGCCACTCAGATATTTTCTAGGCTTGGAAGTGGCTCGATCTACTGTTGGTATCTCTATTTGTCAATGCAAGTATGTGTTGGAATTGCTCTCAGACACTGAACATTTGGGTTGCAAACCTACCACCATTCCCATGGATCCTAATTTGAAACTATCTCAAGATGATGGTGACTTGATTGAAAATCCTACCAACTATAGGCGACTCATTGGTAAGCTGCTATAGCTTACTATTACTCGTACTGACCTTAGCTTTTCTATAAATCATCTCAGCCAATTCTTAGTAACCCCTTGCAAGCCACATCTTCAGGTTGTTTTTCGCATTTTACAATACATCAAGCGAACCCTAGGCCAAGGACTTTTCTTTTCATCAAATTCCAAAGTGCAACTCAAAGCCTTCGCAGATTCTGATTGGGCCTCTTGTCTTGACACTCGTCATTCTATTTCTGGTTTTTGTGTGTTTCTTAGGACCTCCCTCATCTCTTGGAAGTCCAAGAAACAACCGATTGTCTCTCGCTCATCTATTGAAGCCAAGTACCAATTCATGGCCAACACTACTTGTGAGATTCTGTGGCTCTTGTCTCTTCTTCACGACTTGAAGATAACCCATCATGGGCCAGCTGTTCTTTATTGTGACAACCAAACTGCTCTCCACATTGCAACAAACTCAGTCTACCATGAGCGCACCAAACATATTGAGATTGATTATCATATCATTTGAGAGAAGATTCAAGCTAGGATTCTCAAGACTCTACATGTTACCTCCTAAAACCAACTTGCTGACATTCTTACTAAGGCTCTCCATCCCAGTCAATTTCATGGTCTCTTGGGCAAGATGGGAATTCATGATCAATATTCTCCATCTTGAGGGAGAATTTTAGCATATTAGTTTTAGTTTTTTATTTTTATTTTATTTTTTCTGTTATAACCAATAGTTGGTTAGGTTGTTTTTTCTCTGCAGAGCTCTACAGCTCCTTATGCGTGACTTCTATTATAAAATGCATTTTTGCTACTCTATTTTGGGGCTCTCTGTACAGCTCATATTTTCAATCAATGAAAGGAGAATATGCCAATTTTTCTCTCCATTTTCCCTTGTAATAATATCTTCTCTGAAATTGACTCCAGTTGTGCACAATTCATAATATAAAGTTTCTTGAGGGTGGAGGGAAACTTGTCTGTGGGGAGGAATGTGAGAGATGGGCATACCCCAATGACCAAGACATGAAGACCACCATTGGTGGTGGTGGTGGTGTTTGAATCATGGTGCATCATCCCCTTGGTAGAGACTCCAGTTTTTCACACCTCCATATCTTAAGTTCCTTAAGCGTGGTGGGTAACTCAACGTCTGGAAAAGCAATGAGAGATGGGCATGTATCTATTTCCAAGTATTCAAAGAGACGCATGTTGCTACTGTTAATACTACCATCCTTCATCACCATCATCTAATTGGGTAGACATCGTAGACCTTCACAACTAACAATAACAAGATGTCTAAGCATGGGCAGGAACCCCAACTCTGGAAATGACACCAACTTTGGACAACCATTGATTTTCAACCCTCCAAGACATGTTAGTATGTGCAGTCCATTTGGAAGCTTCTCTAGGTTGTGTCAATGCAATGTCTCAATGGTGACTTTTGGATCCTAATGTTTGAGTCAATTCCAACTTGCTACTGATGAATTATGAAAATATCGGTAATTACGGATATATTAATATATTGATTTTCTAGATATATTAGAGATATATCGATAGACATTTAAGAAAAAAATATTAATAGACTTAAAATTATCAAAACTCCTAGAAATATAAGAAAAACTTCATAAAAATGAATTTGAAAGTATAATAGACATTTTAAATTTATTTTGTTCAAAAATTTTATATATATATATAATTTATCATATTTGATAATAACATTGTATGCATCAATAAAAAAATATATTTTATAAGCATACATTTATTATTAAGTTGCACAATATTATTTTATAACAATAATATGATAATATGTTTAATTTTAAAATATTAAAATTAGGATCAATTTTAATTTAAATGTATTCAATTATATCAAATAAATAATAAAATATGTATAATTTTTTTAATATTTATATTTTTTTATATTTGATAAATATATAGATTACATAAAAAATATAAAAAATTATGTTTTTATATTTTTGGTAATAAATTAAATCAAATGCAAAAATAAAATAATTAAAATTAATTTATTTAATAAAATAATTTTTCATGTTCTTATATATACAATTTGGTGTATAACTTTTATCAAAGAGCAACTTGCTCTAGTGGTTATTGCCAGGTTCAAATCCCCTCAGCAACAGCTTGATTTTTTACCGTGTTTGATGTGATGTTACAACAACTTCAATGAATTATCTTGAAAGTTACAAGTGATTGCGTGGAAAATTTGTATTAAAGTTAACATAGTAGTTGCTCATTTGTTTTTTTATACACTTAACTCTTATTTACAAATAATTATACTTATCTAAACAATTTTAAAATCTTTTATATATATATATATATATATATTGTTAAGATCCAATGACCTAGATTAGTTCCAGGTTTTTTAAACTTCTTACATTAAGGATGCAACAACCAAATTTAAATCTTGATTGGAAACCCTCTCTAACGATTGCATGCATGATCCAAAATCTTTTCCTTCAATAATATATAGAAAAAAGTTACAAATATATGGGAGAAACTTACAAAGATGTAAACAAATAATTTACTCCACTTCCAAGCAGATCATGTGCTTAATTTGACATTTTTTAGTTTTTGGTGAGAGGCCCACCACCATTGTGTCTTTCTTCTCACTTAATATGATATTTTATTAAACAAATAATTTAAACAAAAATTCTTTTCTTAATTAATTTTGGAAATTTGATATTTTATTTTTTAAGAAAATTTCATTTCCAACCATCTAGGATCTTAGGCCTATATATACTTTACCTAAATATGTTTTGGGGTTGGATGCTTTGATAGAATCAACCCCAACTTGCTCTATCATTCACAAACTCTCAACAAAGAATTCACTAATCGAATTTTGGTTTGTTACAAGGACTTGCATCTTCCTAAAGGCTGAGGTGAATCCACTAGAGCATTGAGACATGAATCAAGTTATAGGTAGGAGTGAGTTTTTAGGGTAAAGCTATAAGATAAATCTATGTGCTTTGATCTAATATAGTGGATTATTAGATTAGAGATCTTAGACCCTATAGTTTTGTATCTCCATATTAGCATGAGATTTTTCCACGTAAAATTGATTGTCTTGTGTGTGATTGTGATTTCATTATTTTTATGTATATGTGAAATTGATAAGGCTGCCCCTAGCCTAGGGGCATAGGATGTTACAAACATCCTTATTTATCTGCTCCCCTCATGTTGACATGATTATATTCATAGTAACCCAATGTGAAGATCTTTGAGTTGTCACATTCCAATATTATCTATAAGCTTCTTGAGAGTTGAAGTTGACAATGCTTTTGTGAATAAGTTTACTAAATTATAATTTGATTTTACTTTTTGAATATTGATCTTACTACTCTTTTGAAGTTTATGAATATAAAAGAACTTGAATGATATATGCTTACTTCTATCACCCTTAATATATTTTCTTTTAATATGTGCAATTATATATATAATATTGTATTATGTATTTTTTAATGATTTGAAAAAATGACTACCATTGTTTGTTTAATATCATCATTATGATTACCACATGTAAATACATATCATGTTCAAGATCTAACCTTGTGAAGATTTAAAAGGTAATCACTATCATCATATACAATTGATTGTGATTGTATTCCTTTAGCTTGTGTTTTTCCTCTTTTTATAATTATGGCCTGTATGATTCTTATTGATCTCAAAATTAAATTTAAAAGGTTAGGCAAGAGATTAACCTACTTACAATTTATTAAGCTTGAGTTATTTAAAATTAGCCTATTAAATTAGTTTGTCATTTCTCTCTCTTTATAATTATGGTTGGCAAGGTTCTTATCTATATCAAGATTAATTTAAAACATTAGATAAGAGAACTTACTTACAATTTATTAAATTTGAGAGAATAAAATTGATGGAATTAGCTTGTCGTTTTTTTTGTTTTTATAATTATGGTCGGCTTAGTTCTTATGATCAACTTGAAGATTAATTTTAAAGATTAGGTAAGGGCACCCACCTAAAATTTATTAAACTTGAATTAATAAAATTAGCTTTAGCTTGATGCATTTCTCTTTTTATAATTATTGCCGGCATGGTTCTTGTCAACGTCAAGATTAAATTAAAGGATTAGCTAACTGAACTTCAACTAATTGGTTAGTTAAGTAAATACACTTGCAATAATTTAAAATCAAAATCCACTTTAAAATAATAAATATATGCTACCTTTTTCTAGTTGCATTGAACTTATTGTTAATTTGATTTAAACATAAATAAATATAATTATTGAATTATTAATTAAATTTATATATATAAAATATAATATAAAATTTAATTAATTATTTTATATATAAAATAAAATTTAATTATCTAATTAAAATTATTAAATACTTAAGCATTATCGTGCCTAAGATTTAAAATAATTTTTTATTTTTTAAAGGCACAAAAAAATAACGAAGGAAAAATCTTTATTCAAATAAATAAATAATTCCATGGAAAATATAGAAGTGAAAATAACATTTATATTGTGTAATATTATATTAAAACCATCTACAATTTATCAATCCTATTTGGATTGATTTTTGAGAAGTCAAAAACTCTTTCATAAGCTCAAGGACTTCTATGTCTCTTTGATAAATTTTCTTAAGAGAGCTTATGGTTTAAAATGAAGATATGGAAGCTAAGTTTTTTTTTACTTTTTATAAAAGCTTTATTTTGACTAATACATGCAAGTTCTTTCATGATTAATAAAATTTTTATATTGCCCAAAATTATCATTGAGAAATTATAACTTCAGCTTCCCACTAAAGTGAAAAAAAGAAAGTTATTCCGAATGAAACCATTGTATATTCAAACTAAGTTAATGATTCATGGAACTAATAAGAAATTAAATATCAATATTTAAATTTAATTATGATAAGTTGAACATTGTCACATAGTATATATCTCTTGTCAATAAAATCTATAATGTCATGTATAGTGTGGGGTAAAAAAAAAATATTAAATTAAATTAAATTAAAACAACAACAACATTGAACTCACCTTTTAGGAACAATGAGTTCAAAAAAAAAAAAAAAGATTTATCTTTTCATATAAACCTCGCCTTTTGAAAAAACAAGTTAAGCATTTTTACATGGAATTTGTTTTATGAAAATACAAGTCTAGTATCTTTCAACAAACTTTTCTTTTGGAAAGATGAGTTTAGTATTTATATATTAAGCTCATCTCTTAAAAAATGAGTTCAATGAAAAATGTAAATTTATTTTTTTATATTGAACTCATCTTTTGAAAAGACAAATTTTAGTTGACAATTTTATGGTAGAACCCTTAATATTTTGTAAGTTACCTTTTTTTTTTTTAATAATATTTAAACAAAAAATCCATATAACATGAGTCACACACTCAATGGTTAGAAAAAACAAAAATTGATAAATTCAATAACTAAAAAAAAGTAATTATCAAGTCCTATAAAGAAATAAAATTAAATATAATCTTCTAAATTTTTTTAAATATTATTTTTAATTAAAGAATAATATTTAAAATGATTAAGACTATCAAAATATGAATTTTCAAATCTTCCTAAATAATAGCTTTGATTAATTAAAAAATAATATCTTTAAGGAATCAAACAAATATTTAAGTACATTATTTATAATGCTTATGAATAAGACTCATTTCAAATCTTTTAGGGTACAAGATAATACAAAATGAGAAGGTGGAGTGAAGCACCTTTAACATATATGGTTGGTCCAAACTTCAATAATTGCTATACTTTAAAGTTGTTGCATATCATCTCACACTAATAAATTTGTATAACCAAAAAAAATATTTCATAGGCACCACCAATTACCTAGAAAATGAATTTTAACTTTATCGAATACTTAATTTTTGTAACAAAAATGTTTTTAAGCATTATCGAACATTTCTAACTTTTCTAAAATCATGACCAAATGACTCATAATCTTTTCGAATACTAAAACATCCACCAAATTATTTTATTGTGATTTTTTATTTTAATTAAAAGTTTAAAATATGTACTATCTCTATCAATTTTATGTTCTAAAACAAGTTTCTTTCAAAGCTTGTAATGTAAATTAATTAATGAATTTTAGTCATGAATAATCTTAGAGGAGTTTGAATTAAAAATTTTGAGGTAACACCTCTTTTTTTATTGTTTATAATTAAATATGTATCAAATAAATGTACAAAATTGAAAAGACTTTAGAGGGTGATGATAAATCAATTTCATGACTTAATTTTAAGAATAAATTTTAAAATGATTTTGAGAAATCGTCTTAATAACTAAGACTTAATGACTTAATTACAATTAATTTAACTTAAAGCCATCTTACTTCATTAAATATCAAGTTTGTTGAGATATTAGGAATGTTTAGATATTAGGAAAGTTGAGATATTAGGAATATTGAGATATTATAAATATTGAGATATTAGGAATATTGAGATATTAGGAAAGTTGAGATATTGGGATATTAGTTGTTATTTCCTTATATTATTATTTCCCATTCTTAGAATGGTGATTACCTTCTATATACACTTTGTACATGGACGAATAAAAGAATGAATGAAAAACTACCATTTATCAATTTGAAGATGGTATCAGAACCATGGAATTGAAATCCTGGATATTTTGTCACTATGGTAGTCCGACAGCGATCAACCATCCTAAGACAAGCCCTAATATTGATAAGTCAACCTTCAAATGCACTCACTGTAATAAGACTGATCCCACCAGTCTGGATATCCCACAATTTCGAAGCAACGACTCTTGGTATGACCAGGAAAACAATGAGGAACCGAGGGTTTGAACCATGGACCTTTAGATCATGTTTAGGCTATCACCACTTTGTTATTAATGATAATAATCGTGATCAACGGAAGAAGGATTCTAAGAAAACCTCGACTGCAACTATTGCTGAAATAAAAACAAAGGCTAATGTTGCTGAGAAAGCCTCTGTATTGGTAGCCGCTACAGATCATGGTGGTAAGTTTTTAAATACTTTTACACCTGTTATTAATAGTGCATGGATAATTGATTCTGGTGCTACAGATCATATGACTTTTGATTCTAGACAGGTTTCACCCCTTAGACCTTCCTCACGAAAAATTGTTTCCACAGCCAATGGTAACACAACCCCAATCATTAGGGAAGGATCCTTAACTCTTACTGATACTTTGAATTTGGATTCTGTTTTAGTTGTTCCATCTCTAGATTACAATCTTTTGTCAGTTTCTCAAATCATTGCAGCCTTATCTTGTATTGCCATTTTTTGGCCTGAATTTTGTGTGATTAAGGACATCCAAACAAGACAGACGATTGGTTGTGGTATTAAGCGGAGAAAACTCTATTACTTGGACTTGTAGTCAAAGGATTCAAATAAGTTGCAACAAGCCTTGATGGCAGATGGATCTGAAGAGGAGAAGAAAAAGTCTAAAATTTGGTTGTGGCATCGACGTCTGGGACATGCTTCCTTTGGTTATTTAAAAAAACTGTTTCCTAGTTTGTTTGCAAAGAGTGGTATTTTTGGTTTCTGTTGTGATATTTGTGAATTGGCTAAAAGCCATCGTGCTTCGTTTCCGTTAATTTTGAATAAAAGTCCGCTTCCTTTTATTGTTATACATTCTGATGTTTGGGGCCCATCCAAAGTCCCAACTTTGAGTGGCTCACGTTGGTTTGTTACTTTTGTTGATGATTGTACCAGAATGACATGGTTATGCTTGATGAAGACCAAAGATGAAGTGAACTTGTTGTTTAAAAAATTTCATAAAATGATTGAAACTCAGTATAATGCAAAGGTTCGGGTTTTACGTAGTGATAATGGTGGAGAATATCAGAGTTCTGATCTTCAAAAGTATTTGGAAGAACATGGCATCATTCATCAAACTACTTGTTCCAATACACCCCAGCAAAATGGAGTCGCTGAACCGAAAAATTGGCACTTGTTAGAGGTTGTTCGTGCTTCCTTGATAGCAGCAAAAATATCGATATCTTATTGGGGAGAAGCAATCACATCTACTGCATACTTCATCAATCGGGTACCTTCTAGCTCAATTAACTTCCAAACACCTCTCCAAGCTCTTACTAATGCCATTGTTGCCCCAACCGTCCCAAATCTACCTCATTGTGTTTTTGGTTGCGTGGCATTTGTGCATCTACACAAACACCAACGCACCAAGTTAACTTCCCATGCATTGCAATGTGTGTTTGTTGGATATGCATTGCACAAAAAGGGATATCGATGTTACCATCCTCCAACTCGACGAATGTTTATTACAATAGATGTGGTGTTTCATGAAGATTCGATGTATTTTTCATCTGAGTCTAAACTTCAGGGGGAGTACCATAAGGAAATTCAGAATCTCGATTATGATTATCATATCTCTGAGGAGGATGAATCTGGACAATCTGAACTAGTGAACCAGGAAGCGGGTGAGTTGGATATGAGTGGTCAACAATTTGGGTCCAAAGATGTCTTCACTGAAATACCAAACCAATCGTCGTCTGTTGAGGGTGTTCTTAATTTGGAACCTAATCCATTCATGAAATGGTTACCACACCGTCATAATAGAGGTATTCCTAAACCCACATATGAACCTGAATTGTCTACCAAAGTCAAATATCCCATGAGCAACTATGTGTCTAACCATCGTTTGTCTGAATCAAATAAGTCATTTGTAAATCAATTATCTACTGTAGCTATTCCTAACAATGTGCAGGAAGCCTTAGCTGATCCAAGGTGGAAAGCAGCCATGAATGAAGAGATGAAATCATTGCAGAAGAATGAAACATGGGAACTCGTAGAATGTCCACCAGGAAAGAAGCCAGTTGGGTGTCGTTGGATCTATATTGTGAAGTACAAGGCAGATGGTAGTATTGATCGATTTAAAGCAAGACTGGTAGCAAAATGATACACTCAAACTTATGGAATTGACTATGCAGAGACATTTGCACCTGTAGCTAAGATCAACACAGTTCGAGTATTACTGTCTTTAGCTACAAACCTAGATTGGCCATTACAACAGTTTGATGTGAAAAAGGCCTTTTTGCATGGCGAGTTATCTGAAGAAGTATATATGGATGCATGGTGTCAGAAAAGCAATGTCAGAAGGTGTGCAAATTGAAGAAGTCATTGTATGGGTTGAAGCAATCCCTGAGAGCATGGTTTGGAAGGTTCACAAAATCAATGAGAGCTTTTGGCTATCGTCAAAGTGATTCAGATCACACTTTGTTCCTGAAAAAGCAACATGGTAAGATTACGACACTTATCGTATATGTGGATGATCCTGAAGAAAGAAAAGCTTTGCAAAATTATTTATTTAGAGAATTCGAAATGAATGATCTAGGTCCTCTGAAATACTTTCTTGGGATTGAAGCTTCTCGATCAAGTGAAGGAATTTTTCTGTCTCAAAGAAAGTATGCCTTAGATCTTTTACAGGAGACTGGAATGTTGGGATGTCAACCTGTTAATACACCAATAGAAGAAGGTCTGAAATTGTGTGTTGAGCCTAATCAAGTATCAACCGATAAGGGAAGATACTAGAGACTTGTGGGAAGATTAATGTACTTAGCTCATACAAGACCAGATCTTGCTTATGCATTGAGTGTAGTGAGTCAATACATGCATAATCCTGGAGAGCAACATATGAATGCAGTCATGCGCATTTTGAGGTATTTGAAGAATGCTCCTGGGAAGGGAATTTTGTTCGCTAAAAATGTTGATAATCAGAGTATAGAAGTATATATTGATGTTGATTGGGCCGGTGCAGTGGATGATAGGCGATCTACATCTGGTTACTTTACCTTTGTAGGTGGTAATCCTGTGCCATGGAAAATAAAGAAGCAGAATGTCATCGCTCGTTCGAGTGCAGAAGCGAAATTTAGAGGTATGGCTTTAGGACTTTGTGAGGCATTATGGCTAAGACTCCTCTTATAAGATTTAGGTTACCTATCTAGGCAACCAATCCGATTGTTTTGTGATAATAAAGCCGCATGTGACATTGCCCATAATCCAGTACAACATGATCGTACAAAGCATGTCAAGGTGGATAGATTTTTCATTAAGGAAAAGTTGGATGATAAGATTGTGGAATTGCCTAAGATTCGATCAGAAAATCAATTGACCGATATCCTCACCAATGCTGTCTCAAGTCAAGTGTTCTCAAAATTTTTAGACAAGTTGGGCATGTGTGACCTCTATGCACCAACTTGAGGGGGAGTGTTGAGATATTAGGAAAGTTGAGATATTAGGAATATTGAGATATTATGAATATTGAGATATTAGGAATATTGAGATATTATGAATATTGAGATATTAGGAATATTGAGATATTAGGAATATTGAGATATTAGGAAAGTTGAGATATTGGGATATTAGTTGTTATTTCCTTATATCATTCTTTCCTTGTATCATTCTTTCCCATTCTTAGAATGGTGATTACCCTCTATATATACTCTATACATGAGCGAATGAAAGAATGAATGAAAAACTACCATTTATCAATTTGAAGAAAGTTTTACCAAAATTACTTGTTAATGATCTCAATAATTTTTCATTTTCCTGCTGAATATAATTATTTTTATTTATTTATTAATGGATTATGGAGAACAACCATCCTCTCTCCATCCTCTTTTCAAATTGCATATCAAATGTTAGATAGATATTTGAAAAGGATCCTTAAATATGGTCTAAAGTATATTAAACTTGGTCTAATTAAAGTGACATGAACAACAACAACATGATTAGACTTCTCATCAAAACAATAATTATCTAAGAACCTCAACCTTTAGACTATATAATTGCAACTTGAAAATTAAAACAAATATTGCATAATAAGCATGAAATTTTTTTTACTAACAATTATATATATGTTTTGCAATTGCATTCAATGGTACAATATTAGAGATAATGATGGTAAATTAACATTGAAGATTGTTTCTTGATAAAAACTTATCTCTAAAATTGCTTCTTGATAAAAATAAAAATAAAAATCACACATCAATTATAATATTCTTTATATTAAGTAACTTTTTCTATAGGAAAATATTGACTATACTACTATTTTTACCATCATTTGTACCACTTTGTTAAATGCTAAGTGATGATAATAAACTTTTGAATTTAATAAACAAGGACCTATTTTTATTATATCTAGTTATACCCACTTGTTATATAATAAGATGATAAAGGTTTACTAGTGGGTTTGCTCGTGACAAAAGTGGGATGCATACAATATATATATATATATATATATATATTTTATATCTATATATACCCACTTGCTATATATTTTTTATTCTCTACAAGCTTCTTATCCCTATAATTGAAGGCAGATTGACCATCAAAACTTAAAATTTGAAGTCATTACACTACACCTTTTGAGAGAGAAATTTTGATCTTGTTTGCTTCCCTTTGTTTCATTAGCATAATTTTAATTATGCATTTATATTTTTAAAAAACATTTTATTTCTTTTTTCTTTTTTATTAATTTTAATAAAATTTACCAAAAAATTTTACAAGTAGTAGAGAATCGTGAAACTACTTAGGCTAAGGTTTGACAACCCAAGCTAGCCCAAAACCTAATTTTTATATATTTATAATTTATATTATTTTATATAAGATACCTATTTTGTATGTGTGTGTGTTTTTATTTTTTTTAGTTTTTAAAGAAAAATGTTGAATTTTAATTGTATTATTTCATTTTTGTTGGACGGATACATAAATTTATTTATTTTTGTTATGTTGTGAAAAGTTATCAATTTAATTTTTTTTAATTATGATATAAAAGAAGTATAAAAAAGAAAAAAAATTATGAATAGGTTCAAACTAACTCAACCTTACCAAACCTAGTTATGATCATACAACCTAATCAACTCAACTAAAAGTACTATGAGTCAAGTTAAGCCTAATTTTAGTAGGTAAAAATGAGTTTAGCTAGTTTGTCAAATACTCACATTAGAGGCTTACAAATTATTGGGTTAGTTTGAATTTAGGTTTCGATTCGAATCATCTATCAAATCAATCTAGTTTGTTTTAAATGTAATATTAATTTAAGTTTTTATTAGCCTATCTGGATTTAAATGGAAAATTTAAAGGTTTTTAATAAAAAGAATAAAAACATGTATAAAGTATCGACCAGGAAAATTTTGAATAAAGTTGGATAATATTGTGAAGAAAAATATGGGAGGCAAAAGAAAAATCAGAAAAATAAAAATTAAGCTTAAGTTTAATATTTTTCCATAAGTCATTAAAAAAATTGACTGCTTTTTTTTCTTGTAAAAGAGTAAATATAAAAGTATTCATAAAAACTCTAAACAATTTTCATTATATGTAATTTATTTCATTATTTTAAGATAATCAAATAAAATTTGAACTTCTTTCATTTTCTTGTTTTTTTTGTTGCAATTTCAACTATCTAAACATAGCTTCAACCATACCTTTAACCATACATTTAATGTTTTTAAATTTTTAACTCTTCATCATTGTTCATATTTCTAAATGAGTTTGAGACCTTACAATATGCAAAATTAATTAATTAATTAATTAATTAATTAACACCAGCATAAATTTCTTTCCAACCTAACACAACAATAAATCACATTATCTTTTAAAAAATTAGTGATATTGTTACTTAAATATCTCTCCATTAAACTAATACATTTTAGTAAATCTACTTGAAGTGTTGTTAACATCTAGTTATTTAAGGTTCAAAAAGTACGTTCCACATTCTACTTCCCATAACTTCATTTCTATAACTCACCCACAAGTTAATTGCATTAGAAAGTTCAAAATGGACCAATCATATCATAGAATAATTCGCATTTTGTTATTGTATCATTCACTAAAACTTATATGATAACGAAATACTATTGGAATCTAAAGTGGTTTTAATCATTTTCTATCAATTTTTTTTCTGTCTTAAAAATTACTTTAAAAACCACTCAGTCCTTTAATAGGTCATATATCAGTTGAATAGGGTTTGACTTAATAAAGATTTTTCTTTCAAACAATGTTCAAATGAACTTTCAAAAAAAGGAGGTTTTTCTTTTATTATTGCACTCAATAGCAAAAAACCAAAGTCATAAGGACTATTAGAAAACAAAATGAACAGATTTACTCTTGAATCACATGTCTCCATTCCAAAAATGTTTTCCATCATTTCCCAATATCACTTATCTTCATTAAATATAACTTTACAGTTTTCTTCCATTTTATAGATTTTTTCTCTTAATAAAACTATTTATAAGAAATCTTCTACCACTCTTTCAATATATAAGAGAAACCTTATTTTTACAAAAAACTATAACAATCTCCTATTTAAAAAAATAAAAAAATAAAACATTAATAGATATGATAATATTTTTCCAATAAATAAACAAAATTTTATTTACTTATCTCTCTTTTGAAAGAACATTCCCTTATTAGTGTCAATAATATCAATTCTCAATTCAATATATCTCACTTTCAAATAATTACATAAGGCATTGTAACATTACTTCACAAGTAAAAATTGTGTCTAATATTCCACTTTAATTCTTCATAATTTTTGTATTTCTTCTAGACCCATCTTTAAGCATCGAAATTAGACCACACAATCCTTTTCATGCGTCTACTAAGGTATTGTTAACATCACCTTACAAATTAGAAAAAAATTGTATGTCTATATTCCACTTTTAATCTTCCACATTGTTTATTTCTTCTTCCTAGACCCCCACTAGAGCATTGAACATTGCCTTAAATTCGGGATCAAAGTCATAATTCGCACAAGAAATTCCTTTTCATCCTACGAACTCATGCAGAACATGCATTGGACAAAAGGATTATTGAATTAAAGTGTTTTTAAATTTTCATGAAAATTTTTATCATTAAATTTTTTGTAGTTCTTTAACTATAATAGGCAAATAATATATTAGTAAATGTTAGGATTTTTGCTAAATTTACCTAAGGTAGTCACCCTCGAAGGGAGGGGGAGGGGGAAAAAGGGTAAACAAAGTGATTTTTTTTTAACAATTTAAAACCTATTTATGAATGCCACGAGACAATACATATACAAATTATTACAATAAACACAATGAAAAGTAATGCCATACAAATTATAAAGATTAGGGAAGAGAGAATACAAACACAATATTTTTATTGTGGTTTGGTGCAACATCCTACGTTCACTTTCCTATAGCTTCAATCCCAAACTTGAGGTTCTACTAATCTGAAGTTTCTAAGCATTACAATTAGATTAACTGACTCCAATGGACACTTACAAATTTTTCAAGAGATACGTCACTCTTGAATTTCCCAAGTGATGCCCCATACTTGATAAACAACTATATGCGTGCCTAGTTCAATTGATACCTTGAGTTTGGTCCTCAGACCAGGAGTAATCAACAAAAATTATAACCATGATCACCCACTGCACTCAGGAGCCTTAGCTAATATAGCATGTGCATCTAGGATCAGTTGTCACTGGAAGGTTTTCAATTTACAACTGATAACCAACTTCAAAGTTGAATTGCCTTTTTCATTTCAAGGTTAGCTTCAAAGAAAACATTAAACTTCTGGCTGAAAAAGATGATCGTATTTAAGCTAACTAAAAAGAAAGTAATGGAATTCTATTGTAAGAAAAACGTCCTTGGAG
>JBAPGN010000519.1:0-26596 GCA_037355405.1 Vitis amurensis | reverse complement strand
TATATTGAATAAGTCTTGTTTTGATGCATTATCCCTTGCAAAACTTATTGAATAATTTCATTTATTATAAGTTTGTGTATTGTCCATTTTGTGAGCCATAACATGTTTATTCATATCTAATTCTTTTGGTGGTTATTTGACCTTTTTTTAGTGTTGATGTGTATTGAGATTTCTTATGCATACTAGAAAATCTTTGTTTTGTTGATAAATCTTTTCCTAACCTTCTCAATTAGTTCATTCTTTCTTGCATATGCTTGATGTCCTGTTTTAGCATCGTTAAGGCACGTCCTATCTATTTATATATATATATTATTGTTTAATTCTCTTGCTGAGCATGTTTATCTCTTTATCTTCTCTACTTGCTTGGCTTGGGTTCACCTTGATATTCTTCGGCACATAGATCATGTATCCACCATCATTCCTTTGTCTTTTGTCACGATGCCTAGTTGAATATGTTTTTTTACTTTTGCTTTTTTGGTATCCATGTTTTATTAGTCAATTGCCAGAATTCCTTCCACTTGTTTAGTAGAGACATTTTTAGAACTTAAAAAGGTGTTACCCTATGATACTTTCCCAATAAGTAATCTAACCCCAAAATATAGACTCAATTTTTCATAAAATATACCCTTATATTAAAAAAAAAGTCCTACTAAGTTTTTTTTTTCCTTATTTTTTCCTTTTAAAAATAAACAAAAATAAATAGTAATTTCATTTTTCAAAAATTAAATTTAAAAAAAAAATCGAAATTTCACAAATAAAAAGGAGTCTCACTATTAAGTAGGAATACACATGAAAAATGCGAATCCACAATAAATCTTTGTATATAGTTTTTTTTTTTAATTATCAAAATGTTTGAATTCCCTTAAGTAAATCAAGTAATATTTTTTAAAAAGATACTTTGATTTGTTCCACAATTTATAGAATAAATTGGAAATATCATATGATTTGTTTGATTATTATACAAGTGAATTTTACATTTTAATTTATTGTAATGATATTTAAACTCTAATTATTAACAACCATGGTCTAGAGAGGATAAGTTGTTGACCTTCATTACCCTTAATAGGGGTATGATGCAAATAACCCTATCCATGAGTAGAGAAACAATTTAAGACTAGCCACCTAATATAAGTCCTATTTAGGTATATAGTGTTATTACTGGTGAACAAAGTAAAATATTTGTTTATGAAATTCTTTTGAATATGAACTGATTACGCAAAGTATATCATGTTATTCTATCTTTAAATCTAAAATGTCTAATTTTCAAAAAAAATAAATTTAATTGTTAAATTAAATGAGTTCAATTACTAATTAATTTCTATAAAAATAGGATATCTCCCTAAATTTAAATCTATAACATATTTAATCTTTTTTATTGAGCTATTTTTCCTTAATAAGCTATCAAATTTACCCTTCTCCATTGTGCCAATTTGTAGGTAAAAATGACAATGGTAAGGAGGTGTCAAAATAGAAAGTGTGTTTCTATTATAAGCAGCTTTAGAGTTGAAATAAGACTAAATTCAGTTACGGTTTTTAGAACTTTCTATTTATAGTGTTTGGGATAATATTAGAATTTATTGTTGAGATACTTTAATTAGTTTTGGATCAAAAAATTTTAACTATTGAATTATGTTTCAATTATTGTTTTAAATTTTAACTTAATTTGAGGTAGTAGCCAGCTAACTACATGATAGATTTGTTAGTTAAAATCATTCATATATTGGATTCTCGAGTTTGACATGAAATGAACATGGTGCCCTTGGCCTCCGGCTTTGCGGTGTCATTGAAAGGAAATTTTCAAGTGATCATAATTATTCGTGTGAGCGATACACCATTTGAGGTTCTACCTTCAATCAATATCCTTGCCCAGAATTTGTAATAAGCTAAACTCACAGTCAAAGGGTCTGAATATATTCAATAGAATGAATTGAATGAATGATATGTAGTGCAATTTCATGAAATACCCAATGAGAGAGGAGTTGATGGATGAAGTTAAAGGACACGGGCAGAGTGGCCTGCTTCACATATCAATACAGCGTTGTCAGGGTTTATCTGGCTGGCCAACGCAGGCTGCAGCTTATAATACTCGTCCCTCACAAACGATGCCGCTTCAACTGCACGGCTAGCATCTACAAAGGCGATACAGCACCCTCTGAACCCAGCCCCACTGAACCGTGCTCCATATACTCCAGGTGCCCTCACGAGTATCTCATACAGTTGTATCAACGGTTCAGCACCTGAACAATCACACTGTCCTCATCATTTATAACATCTTAAGATTATGAGCATTTATAACCACTAAACAATAGGAGAACTTATATTGCTCCACTTCTTAGGATGGTGTCAACATGGACAAGTATGTCATTGAAATTGTTTTGAGAAACCAACTTTTTAAAAAACTGAAGCTGTTAGCATTTGGAATGCTCTAAGACCACACCACCAAACCCCCCTATCACATATCATGCTCTAACAAAAAATACATAAATAAAATCATGAAATACTAGAATATCAAAAACCTCCAATTGGAATCTCTAAGTTCATCAATAAAGGAAAGACCACATAAGATTACGGGTGCAACTTAAGCAAATAGGGTTGGGTTTACAGTCAACCAAAGTTCAACCTGAACTTGAAGATTGCTTGCCTAAGCCTGACTCAACTCAATAAAATAATTTGTCAGTTTACTTATTTATTACTCAAAGAGCAAAAAGGGAAATTTGAAAAAAAAATGGAGAAAAGAACGGCTATAAACAATGAAAATCAGGACATACCACATTCATAGTTCTTAATAGAACTTAGACCAGAGCTTGTGATAAGCTTTCCAAAATCTTCCAAATTTCCAGAAGCCCATGCTTCTAATCCTGAAATAATTATCACTCATAATCAATAAGATGCAAATTCTGATTAAAAAAATTAATAATAATAATCAATAAGATGCAAGTTAGTAAAGCACTAAGCAACAGGGGGCATCTCTGGCACAAGAAAAGTTGAGAGAAGCTAGTGAGAGCACATCGAAAGAGAAATACCTTTGATAACCCGCATATTTTCTGAAAAATAATGCTCTGCTCTTCTAGCTAATGTGGCTTCTAACTTCCCCTGCCAAATTGTGGAACACAATTTACGTTTAAGAAGACTGCAAACTGATAACTTTGTAACAGAATATGGAAATAGAACTCAAATTAATCCAAATCAAATGCTTGTATGTATTTTGACAGATAATTTGTTGTGAACGAATGAGCCTGCTGTATAGCCCAAAAGCAGAGCAATAACCGACCCATCCTATGATTGCGTCATGTTTTAAAAGGCTAAAGGCGGTCTTGAGGCGTTTTGCCTAAATGAGGCGAGGCATAAGCCTTGAGGTGGAATGAGGCACAAGCGTCAATTTCAACAAATAAATAATAAAAAATTATCAATTTTTTTTTTTAAAAGAAAATACTCATAAAATCACAATAAAAATGAATAATAAAAAAGACAAACTTCATAATGATAAAATTAATTATTTTTCATTGTTAATAATTCTAATTTAGTTCCTTTTTCTCTTGTAATATTTAGCTCTCTCCCATGGTTTATTTTTCACTGTTAATAGTTCTAATTTAGTTCCTTTTTCTTTCATAAATTTAGCTCTCATGGTTTTACCAAATAATTTTCAAAATTACTGTTACTATCACTAGGATCCTTCAAGAAATATAATAATATCCAATTGTAATAATATCATCCTCAATTGTGTTAATATCCACCCATCCATCTTCTTCATCCACCAATTCTAGTGGTATCTTTATTTTATCCATTAATAGTTAGATTATATATGAGATCAATCAATGGGAGTGTCAACAAGTCCCTTACTCTTCTCAATCTTTTTTTCCCTTCCATTTTAAAAGTTAACTGAAGTTAAGTAAGCCCTTTTTTTTCTTAAGGGTTTAACCAAGTGGGAACCCAATACAAAATTCATGAAATCTATATCAAAAGTCCACAAATGCATAAATGATAGAACCCATTATAACTCATTGAATATTGACACTTAAGCCTATTATAAAATATATACCAAAAGTCCATAAAGGCCAAAAACCCTTTGGATATTTGAGGTTTAGGCCTCAACAGCCTTGAGGCTATAGCCTCAAAGCTATAAACCTCGAAAGGGCAGCTTAAGCCTCAATTACCTTAACTGAGGCTATAGCCTCAAGGCTAATTTGTAGAGCCTCGCCTTTAGCCTTGAGGCAAGCCTCGAGGCATAAGTCTTGAGGCAAGCCTCGAGGCATAAGTCTTGAGGCATAAGCTTCAATAGCCTTTTAAAACATGAATTGCATCTAAATACATTCTCCAAAAGACGGCAAACCCATATTCTTGGTAAACATGGCATATCTAGTAATTGCTACAAACACAACAATTCCTATGCTCACCAAAGCTCACTTACATGATTAATAATCAGGGTTCAACTCTCCGTAAACTAGAGTTGACCAATAAATACACATACTCTCTCTCTCTCTCTCTCTCTCTCTCTCTCTCTCTCCCTCCCTCCCTCCCTCCCTCCCTCCCTCTCTCCCTCTCTCTCTCCCTCTGTCTCTCTATCTCTCTCTCTCTCAATCTCTCTCCTTTTTCATTGATTGCCTATTATTCACCCTTTTTCTTGACTAATAATCAGAGACAGTGGGCCAGGGGGAAACCTTCGATCTCCATTGGTGCAGGTTCAACAGAGACCAACAGCGGAAGGCCGGTGGGCCCCACTGAGGGAGGTACTTATTGTGAAGAGTAGCAACATAGCCAGCACCAAGCACATGCATGCCTTTCTCTTTATTACTTGAGGCATGCAGCTCTTACTTGAACAATAAAATTGTCTACACAAAGAGAAACTGTTTGACTTCTTAAAATCTTGTTAACAAAGACTTACAATCTAAAATGTTCAAGAAAAAAAAAAAAAAAAAAATACAAGCTATTTATATTTACATTATTGTAAAAAAATTTACTTAGATGCCCAGATCTTTTTTGAAAAACAAAACCAAAAATTATACAATATCCTCTCAACTATTATTTGATGGTGAGAAACATGAATCCTTTCCAATAATTACCATGAAACCTTGCTGATAATTTTAAATAATCCCAAGGAGATGTATGTAAAATTTTGTGCATCTATTTATCTCATTATACGTATTAATGTATATACATCTATTTATTAGAAGGCATGCAATAATTGGAATGTGTAAATTGGAAATGAAACAGAACTGCCATGAATATTTATCTTCGTCAAAACATAAACTAAATGTTCATATGAGGGATTACCTTATGAGCTTCATATGCCTCTGGTTCAACTATTTGATATAAAAAGAAAAGCAATCAGGTTATTTTCAAGCAACAAGTGTATGAAATCCAAAACATATTAAAAAGAGGATCAGAAATATACTGACCATTGGACAAAAGAGGCTCCAGTTTATCATTCCCAGAAGCACTGTGGAACCAAATGGAAAAAAAGTACCATAAATCTATTATAATTAAGTCTTAAATGGATAGCTACTATGCTATAAATATTTTAATTCTAACTTGAGAGAACCCTTCCTTCCCTTGCACATAGAGAAGACAGCTGTAACCTTGAAATGAAAATTCCAGATGGAGTGAGGATGAACAAGAATTTGCATGTTGTATATCAAAAAAAAAAGCCCAAAAACAAGGAAATGGCCCAAGCATAATGGGTATATCAGTATACCTATGCATTAAGAAAAAGATTACTCTCACATCCTGCCCAAATAATCCTGCCACTTGTATATAGGGGAAGAGGTTCTAGACAGTGTTCCAAGTTGTTAAGAAACTGCAATCAGGACTGCTTAGAACCTACACTGGAGCTTGGTAGAAGCTGTTAAAACAATCTATAGATTTGCGGGTTTAAGGATTGGAATATTTTGGAAAGATGTGAAATATTATGAAACTCAAAGAGAGAAGGAAAATCTAAAAATTCCCCCAAAGTGTTATATGTTGTAGCAGTTATAGGAAGGTTTGGTAGAGTCTCCAAGAATCCAAGGGATTCTAGAGTTTTCCAACGAAGCCTATAAATAGGTAAAAACCCACCTACCATGCCACCCTTGAGTTGACAGCTCCAAGGCATTTTAAGATGTTTGGCTTGTGAAGTTTCTACAGTTTCCACTCCTCAGTGTTCAGATTTCGAATTAGCTAGATTTTGTCTAGCACATGTTGGGGAAATGCTGAATTAGCAACAACAAACATGACTTTTCTTTAGGTTATACATTAAGTGCCCCATGGATACTTAGTAGAAACCTAAGTCCATGACATTACCCTAAATATATTTTTGATAGGGTTTTAGTTGTGTCTGAATATACTGATTCAGTTAAACAATTCTAATGATACATATACATACATGTATATGTATATTGATAGGCAAACCAAAAAATTTTTATAATGCGCACCAAAGTACACAAGTCATATACAAAGGAAGCCAAGAAAGCAACAAAAAGGGCAACAAATAACAAACGCCCCATCAAGACGAACCTAACCAATCTAGAAAATCTACCATGGTTAGGGAGCCTCTATCAATGTACACCCTTACCTATAACAAAAGATTACAAAGAAAGGATAAAACAAGCGAATAAACAGACATTTCTTTGCTTTCAAAAGATCTTTAGTTCCTCTCCTTCCATAAAGTCCAAAAAACACATAATGAGATAACCCTCCAAGCCTTCTTTCTCTTTTTACCAACAAAAGAACCATGCCACCACAATAGAATCTCTTTTACCGACCAAGGCATCACCCGCTCTACCCCAAACAAGGAGAATGCCAAACTCCGTAAGTCTCAAGCTCGAATGTGGTTAACAGTCACTTCCCCCTCCACACAGAAAACATCAGCTCACCAAGTGCCATACTCTTCTCTGCAGTTTATCCAATGTCAAAACCTTTCCCCATGAAACTTTCCACACAAAAAACTTTGGTTGGAACCTATGAGTTCCAAATAGCCTTTGAGGGGAAAGTAACTACTCTTTCCTGCCTCATAAAGGAGTAGAAGGATTCGACTAGAAACTGGCTCTTCTCAGCATCCGACCAATCTAGCCTATCATCTTCATTCCTTCTCACCACTTTTCCTTCAAGTCTTGAGAGAAACTCCCTTTGTAACTCCCAATCATTTAGATTTCTTGAGAAATAGGGATTTGAAATCCCTCCATTTTCATGGGGGTCCCAACCATCCGCCCCCAAACTTCCTTTGTCAAGGAAATGGAATATAAAGAGGAAAAGTATTCTCTTACAATTGAATCACCATACCAAATATCATTCTAGAACTTCAACCTTTTACTATTTCCCACATTGAAAGAGGTTCTTCAACTAATGATTTCCCACCCACTCCTAATGGCCTTCCACAACCCAACTCCATAGCCATCCCTAATTTCCCTTGTACACTAATCCCCCTCCTTCTCCCTATACTTCCCAACAACAACCCTTTTCCAAAGTGACTCATTTTTAGAAGCAAACCTCCACAACCACTTTCCCAAAAGCACCTTATTGAGAAAGGAAAGCTTTCTAATACCAAGATCTCCATCAAATTACTCTATACAAGCAATATCTCATCTCACTAGATGCAACTTATTCTCCGAAGAACCTCCACTCCACAAGAAGTCCCTTTGAATTTTCTCAAGCTTTAGGCTTACTTTTGTGGGCTTGACAAAAAAAAGACGTTTGATAGACAAGCAAGTTTGAAAGGGTGCTTTTGAGAGCAAGCCTCCCACCTTTAGAGAATTACCATCTTTTCCACATGGTCAACCTCTTTTCGATGAAGTGAAAGCTTATATGACTAAATCCATTTGATCTAAACATACCAAGCCTAAACTAGTATTATTATGTGAGACTTAGAAGAAAGCAAGATCAAATGATGTGCACCTTTATATGTATTACCGTCCTATGTAGGGTTTGCTAGAGAGAGAGGAAGAGTCACATGGCCCACTCATATTGGTTTGTGAAACCCATCCAATTCATAAAGTCTAACCACAACATTATGTCAGTGTCAACCTCTTCTAAAGTCGTTTTCTATTATTCCTCATGATGTTTTCTATCAAGTTCATTTTCATATGTTTTATGCCACAATATCCATATTTTAGATACAAACATCCATCATTTTTTGTCCATGCTACATGGGTTTCTATTAAATAAGTTGTCTTTCATTGCTTTCAAATTCTTACGATGCCCAAACAATTTTTGAGTTTGGCTTTGTAACAACTCACTCTCAACTATGTAAATATTATCTGCTTTAATCCCAAAGAGTTCCCACAGCTTTAAAACATGTTTACATGGTTAAGAGGAACTCATAGATATATAATGCCGAGAAGTTTCTCTCTTATCCAATGTGGGATATCATAATTATCCCCTCATATAGTCGTGAAGTCTTCATTGTGTCCCACAGGATTAGGGCCAAACAGATAACACCCCTTACAGGACCAAACAAACTCTCACACTGAAGTTGAAGACTAGCTCTGATACTATTTGTAACAACTCACTTTCAACCATATAGATATTGTCAACTCTAGACCAAGAAGTCCTCACGACTTTAAAACATGTCTACATAGTTAAGAGGAACCCCATATATAGATAGTACTAGGAAGTTTTTCCCTTTATCTAATGAGAGCTATAACACATAAGTTCAACAAATAAGTCAATTGTTTCATTTTTTTCATTGCAAGGAGAGATTTAAATTCCACATATTATAACACAAGAGTACCCAATCATAATAAGTTTGAGAAGCAAAAATTTCCAACTTTTGTTTATCAACTCAGCTCAACTTTTTATTTCACCTTCACATTTTGCTAACCTCATCAATGATAGTAATTTTCGCATCTTAAACCACATACTACCATGAGTTACTTGCAAACATCAAACTATCACCTTTGGCGAAAAAGTAATTAAAATCTAGTGCCATAAAATCTATTTTGATAAAAAGAAAAGGAAAATAAAAATATGTCATAGCCAAGAGGTACATGCATGTAAAGGAGGATTAAAGCAAGACCACCATCAAAAAGAACTCAGACTCAATTTGTTCTCAATGACAAGGGTCAAGAATCATACTGCAAAAGAACTCTCGCAGCCTCTTCACATTCAGCAACTCGGTTGTTGTATCCAGGATTATTTGTCAAAGCATGCTTCAAACCAGAAAGTGCCAAGAGTATCTTGAATGATTTCAACATGTCAGCTTCTTGGTTCTTTAGCAACTTTGGACGTACAAGTTTGTGTTCTTTGGTCTACATAAGATAAACTGGATTCTTGAGTGCTTGCATATGTAAGTTGTTAGGAAATAACACATCATAAAGATAACCTTAATAAAAACATACATATTTCAAAAGTCTAGAACAAACAAACAATACAGGAGTCCAAAATTCTAATTAAATATGTTACAATATTCATTAGGCAATTTCCTTTTTTTTTAATTACATTTAAGAGGTAGTAAAAATACATAGTGTAGCAATGTTAGGGATGATAAAAGAATACTATAATCAGAACAATAAAATTAAGAATAGCATTCTATAGCATGAAAACTGTTACATGTAAATCAAACCATGGCATATGGAATTCAAGCAAATCTATGAAAACAAGTTCAGAATAAATTAGAAAATCAAGTGAGATTACCATTCTACATCATGGAAATGATGCATTTAAATCAAATCATGGCATCAATCCAATTCAAACCTATCTAAAATGATAGGTTAAGAATAAATTCTCTTCACCACTAGATAAGTGCAGTAGTTTATCAATCATTCATCCTTATTTTCACTTAAAATTGATCAAGGCATCCCCATATAAAAGGATGAAAATGATCACAAAAGCTGCTGAATCCAATCTTGAATCAAAAAATTAGTACTTTTCACACTTGAAGAGCTAGGAAGTCGATATAAGAGGATTGGGGAGGACGGGAAGAGAGAGAGAGAGAGAGAGAGAGAGAGAGAATAAAAATGACGAGATGCCCCTTAGAAAGGTAAAGAAAATTGAGAAAATAAAATAAATAAATAAAAACTGCTGCGCGTTAATAGAAGAAGGAAATATCTTAAGCAAGAGCATAAATCCTTATCTGCAACTAAGAATCTCTACCTTCCAAAGAGGACTAGGATTAATAATCAAGAAAGCCCCTCAATGAGAAGGTCTTGTTACACTCGAGCCAGCAGCCATGTTTCAACCTTCTCAGAAGGATAAAATCTCAGCATCAATGGTCATGCCAGTATTGAACTAATTGAAACAGACTAGTAATAATTCCTCTCCATAATCTCTAATAGCCCCCATTATGCAGCAAATGTAGGCTATCCAAAGTACATTCATTAAAACTCGATGCATATGCTAATGCCTTCCTACGGTAAAAGTTTCCTTTTTCCCACGGTAATCCATGCAAGCAAATTTTGAGTCCAAAGATATGAGACTCAACATATGCCGAGAAACTCTTGGTGACGAACATCAAAATGTGTGAAAAACATTTTTTATTCATAGCTCTTTTAAGGACCTAGTTCCATCTCCAAAAAAAATCCTTGAATTTTGATCAACCATGTTTCCCAGAATCAACCTGGCTTTAATCTAACTTTTAGTATTTGATAATATTTGTTAAGCTTCAGGGAATCCAAGGTGAATTTGGTTGGTTTTTCTTTAGGTAAATATGTTTCTGAGTCTGACAGACCTGATAGAAGTTCTACTTTGGATAGTTGTTTACTCTCTCCCTCTATCACTTCTGTTACCCTGTAGTTATTCAGTTAATCTTTCATGAATTGTACTGCATATGTTTATTGAAACATATTAAGCTTATAAAACAACTTCATTTTAATGCAAACAAACCAAACTCAATAATTGCCCATAAGATACTAATCACTATACCTTCTAGAAAATAGCACAAACTATTGTGACCTGTGAGATTCTCATAGGGTTATTAATGTAGCATGCACTTTAAAACTGCATGATGCTCCAATTATGGGTCACATAAGACCAAGTAGAATAATACCATAAGTTCGAGATAGAAATATATGAGTCAACATCACAAAAGCAAAACCCAGCTCCACAAATTAATGAATGTATCTTTTGTTTATGAGATTACAAGGATATTACTAAGCATCCACGTCACTACAAGTAAAAGAAGCCACAATTTACCTTGCAGTTCATAAAAGTTAGACAACCGTAGCTTGAAAGCAATATAGCTGATTGATCCAATATCCCATTTCTTAGACCCAAATATCCATTTTCAATCAGCCTACATGCAGAGAAAGTAAGACTTAGAAGACCAATATTTTAAAACAAGAGAAAAAGCAACATATTGGTGATAAAACGCATTTTAGTGAAGATAATACCCAGTTTCCCTGCCAATTATTACCAAAATTTGCTAATGATGACTCATCTAAATGATAGAAACAACAACTGAATCACCTCATCAAGAACCGGACAAAGTAGAGGAGTAATCCATTTAAGAAAATTACAAACAACTCTGTTTATTGACCTAAATATTATAATACTTTTATATGCATATGAAACATTTAGAAGGTATCAGAACTGAAGCATGTACATTTCTGTGATCATATTTGTCAAATTCAAGAGCTTCATCTTTGCACTTAAAACTACTCATACTCAAATTTTATACTGACCTACATAAAAAAAATGCAAATTCTCTTAGAACCTAATTTATAGATGACAAATTTTATGCTTAAGAAATATTAGAAGACAGTCTGACCCTAGATCAATTAAAAGTTATCTTAAATTCAAGTAAAGTTTCAATTTAGAAAATGAAAAACGTTTCAGCCAAAATCACATTTTTCTATATAGGCTGCAATCTTCAGGAAGGTATTGCTCCTTCCGGCATGAAGTCATGATTAAAAGGAATCCACAACCTGTTACTGATGATTGATGAGAACAAGACGTCAGGAACTGAATCCTGATTCTGCATGACCAGAATCAACTAACAAAATTCAAAATCTTTTCATGTAAAAAAAACAATCTTTTTTTTTCACGAGATCATCTTGTGAAGGATAATTGTTCATTTAGATCATTAAGTCTTTTGGGTTATAACCTTAATATTGTTTTATCTTCTCCAGCTTTTCCACCCCAGTTCACACAAAGTTGAAAATGATCTTTGGGCTTTGACATCACCAAACATTCAGAAGCATGAAGAAGATTAAAGCATACAACAGCCTACACTGAAACCTGTATTTCTTAGAAGGGAAAACAAAAAAAATACCCCCTAGTGAGTTACAATACACAGAAAGCTAGAACTTCCCAGAGGAACTCAAAAGCCAAAGCAAAATTTCACCAAAAATCCCCCCTACAGTGCTTTTGTAGCATAACATCTCTTGCTGTCTAAGCAAAAATTGCTCACACCTATATATAAGCATTGGACTCTGGTTTTAATTTCAACAGATCAGTATACTAGACCCAGTGATATTTGACTTGGCCATAATTAATCTAGTTACTCAATAAGTAGATCAAAATGTCAAAAGAACCCACCGATCATATTCGATATTTTCCATAGGAGATACCGTTAAGTTGTTTGCATTTTCCAAAGCCAACAGGTAAGCAATTCCAGTCTGTTAAACATGCAAGTATAAATAACACAAAAATTCCCGAAATTAAAAAGATAGTAAAGTCTCAAAAATGGCTACATACAGTAAAAAAGTGGAAATTAAACAACATACTGAT
Organism: Vitis amurensis; assembly: GCA_037355405.1. Classification (NCBI taxonomy): domain Eukaryota; kingdom Viridiplantae; phylum Streptophyta; class Magnoliopsida; order Vitales; family Vitaceae; genus Vitis; species Vitis amurensis. The sequence goes on along the minus strand of JBAPGN010000519.1, from coordinate 13,960 downwards.
TGATGAAAACCCATCATGCAACCGTTAAGACAAAATGTTTACAATAACTTTTAACATAATTGTTTACGGTTTGATATTTAATATGTTTACTAAGTAAATTTTTAACATAATCATTATTACAATTTTCCCAGATTCAGAACCTCTAGTTCAAATCCTAATCAAAGAAATCTTACATAACATGTTGATAGCATTCAGAATTTTGTTTCACTGCCATATAAAACTTCAAAACTCACCCCTCATCCTAGTGTCAATACCTACTACTGCAGCTTTGTTAATAATGTATTTCACTTTAGTTAACATTTCTGAAATTAAACCCTACAAATTAATATTATGCTAAAGCATTGAATAAAAAGGAATCCCTTAATTAAAGATTTATTGTTTATAAATTTCAATATTTTTTTAGTATTGTTATGTTTAACCCATGATCCAGGGCTGATTATGTGAATATAATTGACCCATAATCCTAAGCTGATTGTGTATGATTAATAGATTCCTTGTGAATATAATGGGACCATGACTGATAGATTCCTTCTGAATATAATTGAACCATGATCCTAGATTGAATATGTTTCCTTTGATATAGGGGTTTACCATCTATGTGAACTTTTTCCCTGTACATACTTACATAGGAAAATACACTGGTGTATGATCTTTCTCTGTTTGTCTCTCAACTCTCTTCTCTTTCTTTGCTCAGTTCGATATTATTTTCTTAACATCAAAGCAGTTCTGATTTGGAGTAGTTTTCTGCCTGGTTTGTTTCTTTTTCTCCTAAAACTCAATTTTGGCACCTTCACTTTTGTTTTCAATTTCTCTTTCTTTTATCCTTGAAATCATTCTGAAAATTGGAGTTAATGGAAAGTGAAATTCAGATTCTCTTCAAACTGTTAGTATGAAGCTAACCAGTGCCAACTATGTCTGTTGGCCATATGTGATGAAGAAGTTGCTCACAGGAAAGAATATCTGGAGCTATATGGGGCTAAAAAAAAACCTACAAATTCTGAAGTAGATTATTATGCAGTATGGTTTTCCAATAGAGAGGTAAAAAATTCCTAAATTATCACTTGGATTAGTAACTCTGTGGAGCAATCTATTAGAGTCACTTAGTCCTGATATTTGTATTCTGTGCATGAAGCATGCGAAATCAGCAAATCACCTTTTCCTTCATTGTTCCTTGACGATTGGGTTGTGGCACAGATTATTTCAGTTAGCTAAGACGGATTGAGTCCCCCTGAGGAGCATCTTTGACATGATGTCCATCAAATTTAATGGTTTTGGTTCATCTAAGAGGGCGATAGTTTTGTGGCAAGCTGCGAGCATCGCTCTAATTCGGGTTGTGTGGTGGGAAAGAAACGAAGAGGATTTTTGTGGATAAAGCAAGGAATTCAGAGTATCTTTGGGATTCTATTGTTTTCCTTGCTTCTCTTTGGGTTTTCTGTTCCAAGGTTTTTAAGGGGACTCCCCTTAATGTGTTACAACTTGATTGGTTAGCGGTGTGTACTCCATAAGGAATGGTCCATTATAGAGAGTTCGCTTGTTTTACAGTGTAATTTCTTGTAGTTTAGTTTTCTTCGGCGGGAGGATTTCTCATCCTTCTTATTGTACTTTTTTTCTATCAATATATCTCTGTGCCATTTCCAATCAAAAAAAAAAATCTATTAGAGTCACTTGGCTAAATTCCCTACAGCCAAGGAAATTTGGGATTATTTATTTAGGTTGTATTGTCGAAATGTTAGGAGTTAGCTAGAGCTGAAAGTTAGGAGTTTATAGTTTCTTTTTTCTGTTTAATAAAATTCGGATTTTAAATTTGAATTGTTTAAGATAGGGAAATTTGTTTGTTTCCGTATTTTTAGGAGTTAGTTGTTTTGTTTTGTTAGCTAATGTAGTTGAGAAATTTGTGGCAAATTTCAAATTTCAGTCTATTTATTTGATATAATCAGTTTCAAATTTCAATTTTCAAAAAAAAGAGAAATTTTTCCATTTCAAAATTTTCATGGTATCAAAGCTTTGGTGTAATCAAAGTTTCTGATGGTGAAAACTGCTATGGTCGGAGCTGGCAGAGGCTCGGCAACTACAGGGAATGCAGTAGAGAGCATTCAAAACGACTCTGCTGCATTATCTAATGAAGCAGAACACTCTTGTGCTGTTTCATCAAATTCTCTTCAATTGACTTGAACAAGTTGAATGGAAAAAACTACTTGGAATGGGCTTAGACGGTGAAGCTCGTAATTGACGGAAAGGGGAAGCTTGGTCACTTGACTGGTGAGGTGAAAAAACCAGCAAACAATGATCCACATCTGAAGAGTTGGAGATCTGAAAACTCCTTGGTAATAGCATGGCTCATCAACTCAATGGAGTCGAGTATTGGAAAGCCATTTCTGTTCATTCCAATAGCAAAAGAAGTGTGGGATGCTATTTGTGACACTTAATCGGATTTTGGTGCAACGGAAGGTTTGTTTCAAAACGAAACAGAAAAACACTCGAAAACAAACACAAAGATCATAATAGGATCTGAAAATTAGAGAATAATTCTAAAAATTATATTGAACTCCTCTCTAACAATTACAATGAGCCTTTAAATAATGTTTGTAATGCAAAAATAAAGGAAATAACTGAAATAGGAAATTAGAAATAGGAAACCAAGGTAATTGGAAACTAGGAAAACTAGGAAAGAAATAAGAAACTAATGATGAACCTACAATAGAAACTAATAATGTAGAAAATAGAAACTAACCTAAAATAGAAACTAATGATGTAGGAAACTAAAAATAAAATACTAATGGAAATAGAAACTAATCTAAAATAAAAACTAATCTAAAATAGAAACTAATGATGTAGGAAGCTAAAAATAGAAACTAATGATGATTGTGTGCTGCATCAATCCCCTCCACTTGAAGAAAACTCGTCCTCGAGTTTTGTGGCTACAAAGAAAACTCATCTGGGGGAAAGTATTTAAAGATATCAACAACGTTGAAAGTATTGGAAATGTTCATATTAGCTAGAAGATCAATCTTGTAAGCATTATCTCCAATCTTCTGAAGAACGCGGAAAGGACCAATTTTCTTGTCTTTAAGTTTATTGTATGTGCCAGTAGGAAAAAGATTTTTGCGGAGATGGACCATTACTAGATCACTTTCATTGAACAACTTAAGGCGTCAATGTCAATCTGCAACAGTTTTGTAACAAAGATTAGCCTCTTCTATATTCTTCTTCACTTCTTGATGAATCTGTTGAATACACTCTGCGAACTCCTCAGCGTTAGGATTGACATCATGAGAAAGGGGAAGACGAATCAAATCCACTGTATGCCTTGGAACACTAGTGTAGACAACTTCAAAAGGAGTCTTCTTAGTAGAACGATTAGGCCTACTATTAAAAGCAAACTCAATTTGTGGAAGGGCAACATCCCATTGCTTTGGTTTATCTCCACTAACAGATCATATCATATTGCTAAGAGTGCGATTAGCCACTTCAGTTTGCCAAATGGTCTAGGGATGGCTCGTGCTACTATACTTCAAAGAAATGTCAAATAATTTCCACAGAGTTCTCCAAAAATGACTAAGGAATTTCACATTCCTATTTGAAGTTATTGAACGAAGGAACGCCATGCAGGCGAACAATTTCACGGAAAAATAAATTGGCCACATAAGAAGTGTTCGAAGTCTTTTTACAATGAAGGAAGTGAACCATCTTAGAAAACCAGTCAACTACAACCAAAACATAATCAACTCCACATTGAGTTCTTAGGAGGCCAAGAACAAAATCCAAAGTTAAATCTTGCCAAATTGTCTCTAGAATAGGTAAAGGAGTATAAAGACCGGTACTTTTGAACTTGTCCCTTGGCTTTTTGACACACTGGGCAACGCTAAACAAAACGGCCAACATCCCGTTTGAGTTAGGGCCAATAAAATCTCTCCTCTACCAAGCTGATTGTTTTATCTCGGCCAACATGTCCTCCTAGTTCGCCAACATGCAATTCCCTAATCAAATGTTCACACAAAGAAGAACGACGGATACATAATTGTGTACCTTGAAATAAAAATCCATCCTGAACAAGAAGGTCAGTAACAAATTCCTTATTGTTGCCTTGCGCCCATATGCCACCAAAATCCTCATCAACAGCACAAGTATCCTTCAAATAATCAAACCCCACCACCTTAGTACTAATTGTAGCTAGTAAAGAGGCTCGTCGACTCAATGCATCAGCTACTTTATTTTGTTGGCCAGATTTATGTTTGATAACAAAAGTGAACTTCTATAAAAAGGCAATCCATCAAGCATGCATTCGATTCGTTGTCTTCTGAGAATTGATGAACTTTAAAGCTTGATGATCCATAAATGGCACAAACTCTTGATGAAACAAATAATGCTCCCAATGCTTTAAGGCCCAAACAACCATATAAAATTCAAGCTCATAAGCGGACCACTTTTGTTGAGGTTCACTAACCTTTTCACTAAAAAATTCCACTAGGTGACCCTCTTGAGATAAGACAGCCCCAATTCCCATAATCGATGCATCACATTCAAATTAGGGAGTGCACAACTTTGCTTTTATCGATTCAAAGTTGTCTTCTTGCACGTTGCCCCATTGGAACTGGCCTTTCTTCAAACAATTGGTAATGGGCGCCATGATTGTACTAAATCCTCGAATAAAACGCCTGTAAAAAGTAACTAAATCATGGAAACTTTGCACTTCACTCACAGTTTTAGGAGCTGGCCATTCCCAAATAGCCATTACCTTCGTCTCATCAACTTGAATACCATCCTTTCCCACTATAAATCCAAGGAATAAAATATGGCTAGTCATAAAGCTACACTTCTTAAGATTGATACATAATTTATTAGCTTGTAAGGCTAAGAGAACTTTATTGAGATGTGATAAGCGCTCTTCCTCGTCCTTGCTGTAGATGAGAATATCATCAAAATAAACCACCACAAATTTTCCAATAAATGAACAAAGAACCTGGTTCATCAATCACATGAAAGTGCTTGGCGCATTTGATAGCCCAAATGGCATCACTAGCCATTTATAAAGGCCATCTTTAGTCTTGAAAGCCATCTTCCACTCATCTCATGGCCGAATACAAATTTGGTGATAGCCACTTCGTAAATCAAGTTTGGTAAACACCACAGCACCTTCTAACCTGTCAAGCATGTCATTAAGACGTGGGATAGGAAAGCAATACTTGACCATTATTTTGTCGATAGCACGGTTGTCCACACACATGCACCAACTACTGTCCTTCTTTGCAGTGAGTAAAGTTGGGACTGCACAAGGACTCATGCTCTCACGAATCAAGCCTTTATCAAGCAACTTGTTAAGTTGTCACTGCAACTCTTCATGCTCAATTGGACTCATACAATAATGTGGCAAGTTAGGCAAACTAGTTCCAGGTACTAAGTCGATGTGGTGTTGAATATTTTGCATAGGAGGTAACTCATTAGGTAATTCATTGGGAGATAAATCAGGAAAATCAGCAAGTACCTCTTGAACCTTGGTGGGGATATCAATAGTTGCTTCAAATTGACCCTTAACCACCAATGCTACAACAAAATTTGGCTCCTTGACTTGCTTAAAGAAATCTAGGCCTGTTATGTTGGTGAATAGCAGCTTATCTTTCTTAGTAACCGAACTGTTTTCTGATGATTGAGACTATGGCATCAAAACAATCTTCTTGTCAAACCACCAAAAAACAAAAGTATTATCTTGACCCTTATAAGTGGCATCAACATCATAGTGCCACGGCCTCCCCAATAAAATATGACAAGCTTCCATATCCACCACGTCACATACGATCTCATCTTTGTAATACTTTCCAATCGATAAAGGAACTTTGCAAACTTCTAGCACTTCAACTTCCAGGCCCTTCTTAATCCATGCAATCGTGTACAAAGAAGGATGTTTCTCAGTCTTCAAATTTAGTGCTTTCACCAAAGCCTTGGAAACAACATTCTCGGTAGTTTTACTGTCAATGATCATTTTGCACACTTTATCACGAATAGTGCATTGAGTCTGGAATATTTTATGTTGTTGAGAGTCGTCCAACTTTTTTGGGGTAAGCAAAAGTCGTTGGACAATGCACGCCACTTCTTCTCCCCATCTCCTTCTGCAAACTCAGCACCCTTGTAGATATCTGATAGGCCTCCTATACGTTATGTGTATAATAGAAAAGGGAAGAGGAATATACTGCCACCTGGCAGTTAGTTGTAACAGCCTTAGTGTAGGCTAGGTCACAGTTGGATACGGGTTGGGGATGGTTTAAATAGGAAAAGAGGGGGAATTACAAAGGGGGGAATATTGTGGATCTGGTAGGGGAGTGATAGCCTCTCGAATAGCTATCTGAGGACCAGTTGGGGCTCTTGTTTCTTGAAATTCTTGAAATTCCATAATAATTCTCCATTAGATACCTATCAATTTGGTATCAGAGCATTGATCCAGATGGCTCAGAAAAGGAATGAAGGTCGGGTGGATTGTCTAGAGAAGGAAGTTGGAGAAATCAGAGAGGAGATGCAGCGCTTACCATGAATGGAAAAGACGGTGATGGACCTTGCCCAGAATGTAATGCGAGTTCTGCAGTTGCTGAAAGAGACGCAGAAGGCAGTGGCGGCGTTGTCATCGGAGCGGGACACGACGACTGCTACTCAACGAGAAGATCGTGCAGGATGGATCCTTGGAGTTGGGGAACCCAGTTGGGGGGGGGATGGCGTCGGATGAGACAAGGCGAGGCGGAAATGGAGAATGGCGCAGCAGCCGACAAGTGGAGATGCCTATATTTACGGGAGAGAACCCGGACGGCTGGATCTTTCGGGCCGATCGATACTTCGCGACGTACGGACTCACGGAAGAAGAGAAATTAGTCGCCGCCCGCGATGAGTTTAGATGGGGACGCACTCTCTTGGTACCAGTGGACTGATTCAAGGGAGGCGTTTCGGAGTTAGGAAAATTTGAAGAGGCGATTGTTGCTTCGCTTTCGTCCGACTCAAGAAGGGAGCCTTTGTGAGCAGTTTCTGGCAGTGCGACAACAAGGGACAGTGGCAACGTACGGGCGGGAATTCGAGATTCTGGCGACTCCATTGAAAGGGATTTCAGATGAGGTAATGGAAAGCACGTTTATGAATGGGCTGCTTCCTGAGATCCGGGCTAAGCTACATCTTCTGCAACCATATAGGTTGGGCCACTTGATGGAAATGGCCCAACAGGTTGAAGATAGGAATTTAGCCATGAAAGCGGCCTGTGAACCAATGGCCCAAAGAGCACCAAAATGTTGTCATCGGCAAATCGAGGTGATTGGAAGATTGGGGAAAATTTTCAGACTAGGGCAGTGGTTGTCGGCGAGAAGACGATGAGCCAGCGACGTGAGATTCCAATAAAGAGACTGACGGAATCAGAGCTTCAAGCCCATAGAGAGAAGGGGCTCTATTTTAAGTGTGAAGAAAAGTTCCCCCCTGGTCATCGCTGTAAGAAAGAATTACGGGTTTTATTGGTGCACGAAGATGAGGAGGAAGACGATAACCAGTTTAACGGTAGAGCAACCGAAGAACCTGCACTCATCGAGCTGAAAGACGCTGTGGAATTATCTCTAAATTCCGTGATCGGTTTAACTACGCCGGGAACTATGAAGATCAAAGGGACAATCGGGTCAAAAGAGGTAATCATCCTTGTAGACAGTGGGGCTACCCACAATTTTTTATCCCTTGAATTGGTTCAACAATTAGCACTTCCATTAACTACAACAACTAGTTACGGGGTGATGATGGGAACCAAGATATCCGTGAAAGGGAAAGGCATTTGTAGAGGAGTTTGTATTTCGATGCAGGGGCTCACCGTAGTGGAAGACTTTCTTCCACTTGAATTAGGCAACACTGATGTGATTCTAGGAATGCCTTGGTTGGGGACTTTAGGAGACATGAAAGTAAACTGGAAGATGCTAACAATGAAGATCAAAATGGGGAAGGCAGTGATAGTGTTAAAGGAAGACCCGAGCCTTAGTCGAACTGAGGTATCTCTTAAAGCAATGGCTAGAGCACTGCAACACCATAGCCAAGGGGTATGGGTGGAACTCTGTCAGACTTCCACCACTTCGGATTTGAGTGAAGGAGTACAAGAGGTCCCAAAAACAGTTAAAGAAGTATTAGCTCAACATCAGCAAATTTTTGGGCCAATAACAGGGTTACCACCAAGTCGTGATATTGACCATGCCATTCAATTAATTCCGAGAGCATCTCCGGTTAATGTCCAACCCTACCGATATCCACATATTCTAAAGAATGAAATAGAGAGATTGGTGCAAGAGATGCTTGAGGCAGGAATTGTTCAGCCTAGCTTAAGCCCATTTTCTAGTCCAGTGTTGTTGGTGAAAAAAAAAATGGAGGATGGAGGTTTTGTATAGATTACCGTGCCCTCAACAAAGTTACAGTCCCGGATCGGTTCCCCATTCCGGTGATTGATGAGTTACTTGACGAACTTCATGGCACGACCATTTTTTCCAAACTAGATCTCAAATCGGGCTACCACCAAATTCGAGTCCGGCAACAAGACATCCACAAAACGGCATTTCGCACCCATGAAGGTCACTACAAGTTCTTGGTGATGCCTTTTGGGCTAACCAATGCACCAACGACTTTCCAATCGTTAATGAACCGTATATTTCGGCCACACCTTCGGAAATTTGTGCTCGTATTTTTTTATGACATATTGGTCTACAGCAAAGACTTGAAGGAGCATTGTGACCATTTGCAAAGTGTGTTGTCCATTCTGGCGAACCACCAACTGCACGTCAATGGAAAGAAATGTCTCTTTGCTAAACCACAATTGGAATACTTAGGCCATTTGGTTTTTGCCAAGGGGGTTGCTGCTGATCCCAACAAGATTTCAGCCATGGTAGGGTGGCCCACACCCAAATCCCTTAAAGAATTACGAGGATTTCTCGGATTGACTGGATACTACTATCGATTTGTAGAGGGATATGGAGCTATTTCTTGGCCTCTCACTCAGCAACTCAAAAAAGATGCTTTTAATTGGAACCTAGAGGCTGAGGCAGCCTTCCAAAAATTGAAAACAACTATGACAACAATTCCTGTTTTGGCTTTGCCCAACTTCAGTCAACTCTTCATTGTAGAGACGGATGCCTCGGGGTATGGTTTGGGTGCCGTTTTGATGCAAAGTCATAGACCAGTAGCTTATTTTAGCTAAGTCCTCTCAGCAAGGGAGCGACAAAAGTCCATATATGAAAGAGAGTTAATGGCTATTGTCTTAGCAGTTCAGAAGTGGCGTCATTACCTGCTTGGTCGCCACTTTATTGTGCGAACGGATCAAAGTAGCTTGAAGTTTCTACTAGAGCAAAGAATAGTGAATGAGTCGTACCAAAAGTGGGTCGCAAAGCTGTTTGGGTATGATTTTGAAATTCAGTTTCAGCCGGGATTGGAGAATAAAGCAGTTGACACCTTATCTCGCATCCCCATTTCTATGGAGTTAGCTACCCTCATGGTTCCCAGTCGCATAGACACTTCGTTGATCAGTTCACAAGTTGAAGTTGACCCGCACCTTGCTAAGATTCAACAGAGGCTGCTGGTTGATCCGGATGCTTATCCTAGGTATTCCTTGGACCATGGCATTCTCCTCTACAAGGGGCGCCTAGTCCTTCCCAAGGCCTCACCCCTTGTTCCAACACTTCTTCAAGAGGGCCATGCTAGCGTGGTTAGAGGGCATTCCGGGTTCCTACGGACTTACAAACGACTCACAAGAGATTTCTTTTGGGTTGGCATGAAAAATGACATCAAAATGTTTGTGGAAAAGTGTCTAGTATGCCAACAAAATAAGGCCCTAACTTTGTTACCTACTGGGTTACTACAACCACTGCCTATTCCAAACAAAATATGGGACGATGTGACGATGGACTTTATTGAGGGGCTTCCTAAGTCTAAGGGTTATAACTCCATTTTAGTTGTTGTGGATCGATTGAGCAAATATGCTCACTTCTCACTGCTCAGGCATCCCTTCACAGCTCAAACGGTGGCTGCTGTCTTTGTTCGGGATGTTATCAAATTACATGGATTTCCCCGTTCCATTATTAGTGATCGTGAAAAAGTATTTCTTAGCCGATTTTGGACGGAGCTATTTCGGTTGCAGGGTACTTCTCTCTACCATAGTACCACATATCATCTGCAAACGGATGGACAAACAGAAGTGGTCAACCGTTGTGTGGAGACATACCTTCGATGTTTTTCATATAACAAGCCTAGACGTTGGTCTACATAGCTTTCATGGGCAAAATACTGGTATAATACCACATTCCACTCCTCCACTAATACAACACCGTTTCAAGCAGTTTACGGGCGAGACCCACCACCGTTGATACGTTTTGGATCAGATTCCACCTCTGTTCTGGCAGTGGATCAATTATTGCAAGAGCGTGATCTAATTTTAAATGAATTGAAGGATCATCTCTGCTATGCCCAATCCAAAATGAAGTCATCTGCAGATGCTCATCGTCGTGCAGTTCAATTTGAAGTTGGGGATTTGGTCTATATAAAGCTTCGTCCGTATCGTCTTCGTTCCCTTGCCAAGCGACCAAATGAGAAGCTCTCCCCACGATATTTTGGCCCTTACAAAGTGGTGCAACAAATTGGTTCAATGGCGTACAGATTAGAGCTTCCTTCTTCGACAACTATTCATCCAGTGTTTCATGTTTCCCAGCTCAAGTGGGCTCTTGGTTCAGCTGATTTATGTCAACCACTTTCCCCTACTCTTGCTAAGGATTTGGAATGGCTTGTGGAGCCTGATCAGGTCTTAGATATTCGCTAGTCTCCTAATAACAATCAGCCTGGTATTGAAGTACTTATTCAGTGGAAAGGACTTCCTCAGTTTGAAGCTTCATGGGAATCAGCGGACACAATTAAAGAGCACTTTCCTGACTTCCACCTTGAGGACAAGGTGTCTCTCATTGAGGGGGGTAATGATAGGCCTCCTATACGTTATGTGTATAATAGAAAAGGGAAAAGGAATATACTGCCACCTGGCAGTTAGTTGTAACAACCTTAGTGTAGGCTAGGTCACAGTTGGATACGGGCTGGGGATGGTTTAAATAGGAAAAGAAGGGGAATTACAGAGGGGGGAATATTGTGGATCTGGTAAGGGAGTGATAGCCTCTCAAATAGCTATCTGAGGACCAGTTGGGACTCTTGTTTCTTGAAATTCTTGAAATTCAATAATAATTATCCATTAGATACCTATCAATATCTTCCTCAAGAACCTATTCCTCTTCATTGCCACCTTCTTCTACAAAGTTAACAGATCGTCTATTCGTGCAATTATTTGAAAGATGGTCTAGTTGGTTGCACCAGAAACACTTCCCTAGATTTGGACACGCATAAGGGTCATTATTGATTCATTGTTGTCATTGGTTTCAACCTTGAGTATTAGATCGAATAGGGGTTGAAGTTCCACTTCAATTTTGCGTCAAATTTTGAGTTGAAGGGGCATCTTTATTGCTATTATCATTGCTACCTGAAGTTGTTGACCCCTTTGGAGCAGAAGAAGCTTCTTGGGTTGGTCGACGAAAGTTACCCTAAGTGTGCACTGTGGACCTATTGATTTGACTTTCCACTTTCATCACCAAGTTAACTGCATCTATCATGGTCCAAACCCCTTGAAAAGCCAATCAATCTTGAATGACTAGCTTTAGGCCCTAATATAACGAGCAATTAATTGATCCTTTGTCTCAGACAAATTAACTCGAGCATTTAATCAATAAAATTCCTCCGTGTATTCGTTCGCAGTCCGATTGGCTTGTCGACAATTTTGATATCACTAGTATAAAAATTGTTCATAATCCGAATGGAGAAATCATCCTTGTAATAACCGTTTCATCTTAGGCCAAGTATGAACACATTGTTTTCCTTGTCGTTGACAATTATATTGAAGTTGTTCCCACCATGCAGAAGTTCCACCTTTCAACTCATATTTTTTTTTTTTTTTTGATAGGAAACCACGCATGAATATATTGATAGAAAAAGAAGTACAAAAGGAGGATGAGGAATCCTCCTGCCAAAAGTAAAACTAAACAACACGAAAAAATAACAATATACTAGGTCGTCCCATTGGAACTATTGGAACTACACACTACTAGTCAATCAAGTTGTAATACGTTAAGGGGGATGCCCTTAAAACCCGCTAAACAAAAAGTCCAAAAGGATGCAAGGAAATGAATGGAGACCTTTCAACTTATATGCCACAAGCTTCACTTGATTTTCTTCTGAAATATTCGAATAGTTGGTTGTTCCTTCTAAGCTACAACCTAGCACAGGAGAGCAAGCATAGTACAAGAGCCGCCATTCATGAATGTAGTTTCTTTCATTGGAAAGGTCATAGGAAGGAAGACTCAATGTTCCAAACTATTGAAAAAAAATACTAAATTCTTGGGCAGCAACATCCTTGCAAGATGAGTGGGGATCATCACACTGCAGTTATAGATCACCTGCCAACAAAAATCCAAACCAGCTCCCACATTGACTTAATTGTTGAACAACTACAAAAGCACCTCTCTACACTTGGTGTGTCTTCTTAATATCTTTCACTATAGGTTTGTCCTTATAAACTCCATGTGTATCTTGATCTACTTGAGTGACCCAGTTTATCTGTTTCAAATTGCTCTTCTCACACTTCTATCTTTTGTTCTAATCACCAATGGCACTTCCACATCATTGGAAGGTGCTACACCAATTATTTCCTCTAATTTGTCTCTTCTTGATGTTTATTGTATTCCTCAACTCTCCTAGAACTTGATCTTTGTAATTAACTGTCAGATTCTGGTTACTTGATTCATTTCTCCTCCACTGGTTGTGTTGTACAATATCCTCAATCCAAGAAGCTGATTGGAGCAAGCCATAATGTGGGATTATTGTATGTTTTGAAAGAGTTGCATGATCCAAACGTAGATGCCTCTTCAGTTGATCTGTCTTCTTTTCATTTGAATCCTAAGTCTTGTGTGTTTTGTTTAAGGAATTCTCATCTTGGACACATTTGTAGTTCTCTTGTAAAGTATTCAGTTTCCATTTATGTTTTAGGAAATTTAGATAATAATATTTCTGCTTGCAGTGGCTGAAACTTTGTAAAATTTACAACTTCTAGTTTTAATAAAAGTTCTGCTTCCTCCTATACTCTCTTTAATCTTGTCCATTCTAATATGTATGGACTTGCCCCCATTGCCTCTAAAGCAGGATCTGGATACTAAGTCCCTTTCATTGAATTCAATCATGTTGGGTTTACCCTCATGAGACATGAATGTGCATTCCTTTCTATATTCAATGCCTTTTATGCTATGATTCACACAATACTCGATTGTCATTAAATGTTTTCAATGTGATTTGGGTAGGGAATATAATAATGTTTATTCGTTGAAGTCTAGTGATACAATTCGCCAATCTTCCTGTGGTAAAACTCCTGACCAAAATGGTGTGAAGGAACATAAACATAGGCACATCATGGATAACACAACTCATTCTTTTCTTTTTCCGCTAGTTTGCCCGGTATCCTTGGGGGGGAAGTTGTTCTTATTGTTATGCGACAAATTAATAAGATTCTTTTTGTTGTCACTTCTAGTATTTTCCACTTGAATGGCTTTTATGGGATGTTTCCTGCCTGTAATTCTTTAAAATTGTTTGGATGCACTAGATTTGTTCTTCTCCGTAAATCTTAACATACCAAAATAGCTGCCCAATGTACTATGTAATTTTTCTTAATTATGGTGAGGGACGAAAGGAGTATCACTTTGATCCTGTTGCACAAAGGTTGTATGATTCTAGACATTGTTTCCCTTGAGCATACTCCTTCATTCTTTATACCTTTTTTTTTTATATAAGTAAACATAGAGAATATATAAATTAGAAAAAGGGAGCCTAGAGGACAACCCAAGGCATATAGGAAGTATACAATAGGCACCATAAGGCAAATAAGAACAAAAAG
>JBAPGN010000518.1:86742-112269 GCA_037355405.1 Vitis amurensis | reverse complement strand
GCACGAAAGCTTTGGTATGCAGAGAGTAAATCATCACCTTAACTTATTTTTAACTACTCACCAGAACTCTTTATCTTAATATTCACACATATTTTATCATACAGCATGCTTTAATGACACCACCGAATACGTAGCACCTCTGATAACATCTTAATGTACAGACTCAAATGTTGTCTTAGATGAAGATTGACGCAAATGTCACCAGAGGCTTTATGTCACAAAACAATCGATTGGTGTCCTATGATAGGAACCTAAATACCTGTAAGAAATCTTAGCCCCATAATGCCTACAAATCTTAGACCAACCTCTTAAATTCCGCTTCTGACTTGAACGGGCGACATATTCTGCTTCTTACTTTTCATTCACAAAGCATTACCAACCTACAAAGTAAAAATAACCAGATGTAGATGCCTATCATCACCTCACCGGCTTCCAATTAGCAATCAGTATATAACTTACTATCCTCTGCATGATCAAACATTTAGCGAACAAAATTCCTTTCTAGAGCATTCTTCAAATACCTCAAAACGCATGATTGTCATTCATAATTAGCTCTCCAGGATTAGTGCATGTATTACTCACTTACACTCAATGCATAAGCAAGATTCTGGTTTATGACTAAGTACATAATTCTCTCACAAAGTCTCTGTATCTCCTTTATCGGTTATACTTGAATCTATGCTCAACACACAATTTCATTACCTTCTCTATTGTTGTATTAAAACAGCGTTATGACATCCCAACATTTCCATACCTTAAAAGATCTAAGCATACTTTCTTTAGACAGAAAATTCCTTCACTTGATCGAAGAAACTTCAATCCCAAGGGAAAGTATTTCAGAGGACCTAGATATTCATTCGAATCTCTCTAGAGTAGATAATTTTGTATGAGCTTTTCTTTTTCAGGATCATTTCCTGCTAACTTACCATGATCATCTACATATACGATGAGTGCCATAATCTTACCATGTTGCTTTTCAGGAACAAAGTTGATCTAAAACTTTAATGATAGCAAAAGCTTCATTGACTTTGAACCCTTCCAAACCATCTTCAGGGATTTGCTTCAACCCATACAAGACTTCTTCAATTTGCACACTTTTGACAATTTGCTTCTTCTGATACCATGATCCTGAGTGAAGATATGCTATACTTCTTAGATAGCTCGTCATGCAAAAGGCATGTTTCCATCGAATTTCTGTAATGGCCAATCTAAGTTCAACTAAAGATGTAATACCCGAACTGACCAAAATTTGAGCTTACTTACAGTGCAAAGTCCTGTTAGTGTAGTCAATTCATAAGTTTTAGTGTACCTTTTTGCTACAGTCTTGCTTTATCGTCAATACTCCATCTGCTTGTACTTCACAGTATAGATCCAACACACCCAACTGGCTTCTTTCCTGAGACAATTCACGAGTTTAATGTTTCATTTCTTCTGCAATGATTTCAATCTCTATCATTCATGCGCTTCTCACCTTGGATCAGTTAAGGACTTCCTGACACTGTGAGGAAATACTATAATAGATAATATTTACAAATGATATTTGATTCAAACAACGTGTTAGACACTAGTTCTCATGTATTGACTTTGTAGACAATCAGGTTCATATGTGGGTTTCAGGAATACCTCTATTATACTGGTGTGGTAACCGTTTCATGGAATGGAATGGTTCCAAATTAAGAACACCCTCAGCAAGACGACGATTGTTTCGGATATTTTCAGTGAAAGACATCTTCGGAACCTAAATTGTTACCACTCATATCCAACCACCAGCTTCTTGTTCACTTTAGTTCAGAATTGTCTAGATTCATCCTCCTCAAATATGATATCAGATCAGAGTCTAAATTTCTTATTGGTACCCCCGTAATCAGATCAGATGAAAAATACATCGAATCTTCCATGAAACACACATCCATTGTAATAAACATATCGTCGAGTTGGAGGATGTAACATCGAATCCCTTTTGTGCAATGCATATCCAAACCATAACACACATTGCAATGCATGGAAGTTACTCTGTGCGTCTGGTGTTTTGTGTAGATAGCACAAATGCCATAACAAAAACACAGGAGGTAGATGCACGTTGGGCCAAACTATGTGCATTGAGTAAGAGCTTGGAGAGGTGTTGGAAGTAATGGGCTAGAATACCGATTGATCAAAGTATGTGCAGACACTGTATTGCTTCTTCCCAATAAGTATCAGATATTTTTTGTCATCAAGAAGCACGAACAAACCTCTAACAAGTGCCGATTTTCCTTCAGCAACTCCATTGCTGGGGGTCATTGAACAAGTAGTCCAATGAATGAGCCATGTTTTCCAAATACTTTTGAGATCAGAACTCTGATATTCTCCACCATTTCACTACGGCAAAACCCCGAACCTTCATTGTAAACTGAGTTTCAACATTTTATGATTTGGAACAACAAGTTTCACTTATCTTGTCTTCATCAAAGCATAACATTTTCATTCTGTACAATCATCAATAAAAGTAAACAAACAATGTGAGCCACTCCAAAGTTAGACTTTTGATGGCCCCAAACATCAGAATGTATAAACAAAAAGAAGCGACCTTATTCAAAATTAACGAAACGATCACGATGACTCTTTAAGCCAATTCACAAATATCACAACGAAACCAGAAATATCACTCTGCAAACAAATAGGAAACAATTTTTTACATAACAAAGGCAAGCATGTCCAGACGTCAATCATAACCAAATTTCAGACTTTTTCTTCTCCTCTCAGATCCATCTGCCATTCAAGCTTGTTGCAACTTATTGAATCATTTGATTGCAAGTCCCAAGTAATAAGATTTTCTCCGCTTTAATACAACAACAATCGTTTGTCTTGTTTGGATGTCCTTCATCACACAAAAGTTCAGGCAAAAAAGAACAATACAGATAAGCTTGCATTAATTTGAAAAAACTGACAAAAGATTGTAATCTAAGAGACTGGAAAACTTAAACAGAATCCAATTCAAGTAATCAGTAAGAGTTAAGGATCCTCCCCAATTGACTGGGTGTGTTACCATGGCTTGGAAACAATTTTTGAAGAAAGTCTAAAGGGTCGAAACCTGTCTTAGAATCAAATCAGTTTAATCTGTATCACCAGAATTAATTATCCTTCCACTATTAATCAACAGTGATAAAAAGTATCTAAAAACTTACTACATCGATCTGTAGCGGCTACCAATGCAAGCTTTCCAGAACATTAGCTTTTTTTTTATTTTGCACAGTTGCAGTCAGAGGTTTCTTGGAATCCATATTCCGATTATCACGATTTTTTCATAATACAAATGGTGATAGCCTAAAACATGATCTAAGTCCATGGTTCAAAAAACCCTCGGTTCCTCATTTTTCCTGGTCATACAGATCGTCTTTTGAAATTGTGAATATCCAGACTGGTGGGATCATCTTACTGCAGTGAGTCATTGAAGGTGAACCTTTCATATTAAGGCTTGATTAGGATGAATTAGATCGCGTCGACTACCATAGAACAAAACTATCCAGTGATTCAATTCCATGGCTTAATACCATATTCAAATTGATAAATGATTTTTTTCATTTAATTTATTCTCATTCTTTCATGTACAGAGTATATATAGAGGGTAATCGTCATTCTAAGAATGGGAAAGAATGATACAAGGAAAGAATGATATAAGGAAATAACAACTAATATCCTAATATCTCAACTTTCCTAATATCTCAACACTAAATGATATAAGGAAAGCATTCCTAATATCTCAACAATTCTTATGGTTGGTGTTGTAAAGAAAAATCTTATGAGAATTAATTAAGAAAATGAGTGGATAAAATGGAAGAAAAAATCTTTTCTATTATCAACTATGTAAGGAAGCAATAATTTCATAGTAATTATTTATCTTTTATAACCTATGCGAATATTTCCACTAGGGAGTATGCTTTATGTGTGCATTTTTCATTAATTACAAATTAAAAAAATGCTCTTTTCGAATCACAAATTTCAAATAATGTTTTAGTCGAATATTTCATTCCTTTAGGAAAAAAAATTGTTTTTCATAGTACTTATTTATCTTTTCTAACCTATGCGAATATTTCCACTTAGGGAATGTATTTTATGTGTGCAATTCCATTAATTACAAATTTCAAGGGAAAAAAAATGTTTCTTCCGAATCACAAATTTCAAATATTGTTTTAGTGGAATATTTCATTTTTTCAGGAAAAAAAATGTTTCTTTTATATCACATATTTCAACTCTTATTTGTTAGAATATTTCCATTAATAAGTACAATGAATATATATATATATATAATGGAATATTTCCATTAATTGCAAATCTTAGGGTAAAAAAAAATGCTTCTTCATACCACAAATTTCAAATCTTGCTTATTGGAATATTTAATGCATTCAAATCCCAAATTTAAGAATATTTAAATAAAATAGATTGTAGTAAAATTAAATAAAATTTAGAATATATTATTACATTTGATAGAAATATATAAATGTTAAAAAAATTCACATTAGGTGAAATTGGGTGTTTATTAGGTTATTTAGAGACATTAATTCATTATATATTATGTATTGATGGGACTAGGTAAAAAATGGAGGATTAAAGTGGGTGCGTTAAAATAGTTTGGATTATTAAAGAAAAATAGTGACATTTTTAATTCTATAGAATAAATAATTTATCATTATATAAATTATGAAGATATTCATTAAAAATCATGTTACTTTCTTGCATATATATTCTATGGAGATAAAGACTAAGCTAAGAGCTAGTCTGCCTCTAAAACCCTTCTTCAATATATTTTCACTATTTAAAAAAAATAAGAAAAAAAATTGATTATACCGTAAAGAATATTTTATTTACTTTAAAAAAAAAAAGAAATACTCCATCGTAATAATTAAACACATTAATAATGTTTCATAAGGATATTAAACAAAAAGTAATACATATAAATGCAACATGAACAATAATACCACAAAGTAACAATAAATAAACAGAACAACCACTCCTTTTGGACTATAGATGACTACAACTCCAATCCCTAGCCTAAACGAAGATGTCACATTGATAGAATAAAAAAAGACCATCCAAAGAGCGAGTTTAAAACACACAAAACATAATCTTCCGAATAGATTTCTATGAAGTCGATTCTAAAACTCTTCATTTGATTCTCCACTATCGATGGTTGATCAATTATCTATCAGCCTGAGCCACCAATGATGATTGTGAGAAAAAATGCGAACAACGATCTAAAAAACATCAAGATCTATCGTGCAATTAGCATCGTTAGCCAAGACGACATCCCAAGCTATGAAAGCTCCAATAGTGCTGAATGAGATCCTAGAAATAAAATCAGCGTATAGAGAGTTAGATACTAATGCTATCAAAGGCGGCGAAGTGATATCAAATTCTTAACTCTTCTTCTTGATATACTTGAACTAATCTAAAAATAAAAGTAATATAGTTCCATTTATTTATCTATTCTATAAACGAAAATAAACAGAATTTGAATTAAGATAGATACGCTTGGCCTCATATTGATAGAGCGTGCCAATATTTTGGTCGTGGAATTAATTAAGAAGGAAGTGGATAAAAGGACAAAAAAATCTTTTCCATTATCAACTATTAGAAGGCAATAATCCATAGTAAATTTATTTATCTTTCCTAACCTATGTGAATAGAATATTTCACTCAGGAGTGTGCTTTATCGTGCATTTTGCATTATATTACACAAATTTTAAGAAAAAAAAATGCTTCTTCCGAATCACAAATTTCAAATATTTTTTTATGAATTTTCAATATGTTAGGAAAAAAAAATGTGTCCATAGTATTATTTATCTTTTCAAAACCTATGCGGAATTAATTTTCACTAGGAAGTGTCTTTATAGCGTGCAATTCCATAACATTACAAATTTCAGAAAAAACAAAAAAAAACATTGCTTCTTCGAACCACAAATTTTCAAATATTGGTTTAGGAATTGTAACCCATTTGGGTCATTCTGCAGCTGCCTAGCTTAGCACGTGAGAACTTGGCGAGACCACGTGTCGACCATGTTTAATCCATGAAATATCAGATAGTGAAATGAGGATGCGAATAAATTGAGCACCTGGAGAGAATTGAAGGAGGTTTTTTGCATTGAGGTCATAGCAGGAAGCGTAAGAGAGAGGATTTATGAGAGAGAGGGGCAGTGCTTTTTTCTGCCATGAGAAGAGAGCTCGGGAGTCGAGAGAGTCGAATAAAGAATTTTTTTTTTTTTTTTTTTTTTTTTTTGTGCTGCAGAGAGGAAGAAGAGAAAGGTTTTCTCGGAGAAGGAAGCTTGCTGGTTGGACGGGACTAGAGATTGCTTTAGCCTTTGACATAGATTTCGATTGGCTATAGGCAAGACTGGAAAGGCATTACAAGCACTTGAAGAGATAGGGGAAGTTATGATTGTCGAATGTTTTGGTTTTCTCTCGTTGGATATTAATTCTCTCTCTTTTCTAGATATTTTTTTGGATTGTTGATTGGTGCTTTATTTTATGTTATGCTTAATTGTATCTCCTTCATTTCTTTGGGTATGATTGAGTAGCTAGCTACAACTATTGTTTAAATTTCACTACGCATATGTGGAAGGTTTTTTTTTTTTTTCAAATTCTAACTGGAACTGTTTGGTTTCACTTCAACCTCATCTAAGCCCATTGATTGATGCATGACATGGCTTGTATGGATTCCACTTTGCTCCTTATTATTGTGTTACTACATGTTGCCATTTTTCCCCAGTCCTAGTTCTGTACTGTTTGGCTGCTGTATTACATACAGATATAGCAGAAGAAGATGGTTTGGACAGGTTTCCGAGATGGGCATTTATAGCACATTATAGACTTGATAGTCTTTGTGAAAAATCCTAGGACGTTTGAGGAGCCAAATTTCTGGGGAAGAGAAGAGTTGAAACATTTTCACTGAGAAGCTCAAATGTTCTCTGTTGCTGCAATTGGAAGCCAAACCCAACAAAATGTGGATGGACAACGACATTGCATTCCAGTAGTTGCAAATAACCCTTATCTCTTGCCCACACCAGTTTATCAACCACAAATGCAAAACATGGAACAGAATGAGGCATTTGAATCACAACACGAAATCGTCTTTCTGATGCAAGGGCAATTGCTAAATCATTGCTGCAGTGCTCTGTTCTTTGTCAAGTCATTCTGTCCAACAATAAGCTCCGAAACTAAAATCAGTTTATAATGTGGGAAAGCGCAATCCCCAAGTAACACATCCACCAGTTGATAATGTTAAAAACCCTCATTTCCCGGTTCTAATCTCAAATAGTTTCATGGAGGCTCGTGCTGCTTTAAGTTGCCGGACTTTTTCAAATAATGACAGCAAATTAGAGTGCTGTAAAAATGGACTAGCTTCAGTTCCCAGGTTTCAGTGGCCCCTCCTATTCTATTCCAAGGAATGTTATCTGAACCGGCCAACAATTCTTGAGCCTATCCCAGAACCACTACTGTAAAAGTGAAACCAGCACGGTAATTCCCATCACATCTGACCTCGGCTTCCCATATTCCATCTATCCCACGCTGCTGTTTCTCAAGGAGTATCCAAGCCATCCAGGCCTTTACAGTTCCTCATTAACAGACTGAATGATGCATCCATTACTTTCTTATGCTTTAAAGTGGTTGATTGAGGAATTGAGAAAGAAATAAGCAAGAAAGCTGTCCTCGAATTTGACCCGAGGGCAAGTGCCCTCCGCCATCATGAACGCCAAGCAACCATGAAGCTCCTCATTTCCCTCTCCACAGTCTGATGGCTTGTTTTTTTTTCCTGGATCCCACTTACCAGTCCTCTGCGCTCGCGAAGGTAAAGATCTCCTTTGCCCGACACATCCTCGCTTCGACCAAGCTGTCAGAAACACGCCATGTTTAATGACCGGTATTTTATGAACGTTAGCATTTTTAGTTTGAAAGTCTTATAGATGTGATAGTGAAAAGTCAAAAAAAAAGAATCTTTGGAGAGAACACGTGTCAATTTCGATTTAGTGAATGTCATTATTGTGATCGGTCAATTAGCACGTAAATTTTATGCATGTTAGCCTTAGGATAGAAAATTTCTGGATTTAAAATTTTGGAAATTTCCTTGCGAACGAAAACGAAAAACAAAATGAAAAATAAATAAATTTAAAGTATTAGAATTAATTAAGAAAAATAAATAAATAATTAAATTAATGATGAATAATAAAATTTGAGAAAATTATTAGTTTTAGATTGTGGTAATAAATAAATTTGTCGACAAATATTAAAATTGTGTTAAAAAAAAATGAATTGAAATCAAATAAAACAATTAGAAAAAAAAAGAAATAAAAAAGAAATAAAAATAAATACTATTCAATGGGCTTATATTGGGTTTGTTAAGTAATGGTTTGTAAAAGAAAAAAAAAATTTAATGGAGTTGGGCTTTTGAGTGTTTTGGCTTAAAGTGAGTGATGGCTTAAAAAAAAATAAAAATGAAATGCGGTGCTTAGACTGGGCTGGCAGTCGTAGAAGCCTTGTTTTTTTTTAAAAAATAAAGGGAAAAGGGGAAATTAGAAACTTCAAGCTCGGGGGAGAGAGAGGAAAGGCTACTGTCATAAATTAGGGCAACTCGCACGGATCTTTGACCGGCCGTTTGGACGCCAAGATGACCTCGTTTCGCCCAAATTCGGAGGAAGTGCTCTATTCGACTAGAAGAAACAAGTCTACGTGGCTGATTCGTTTTTAAAGCCAAATTCTCAATTTTGTAAGGGAAAGACTAACCCCTAAAACTCAAACTTTAATGTATTTTTCATTGAGAAAAATTATAAATTGATAATTAGATAAGTAGGGTAGATTGTAGGTTGTGGAATTTTCTGGAATGATTTGGAGATTTTTTCTGGATTTTTTTTGTAATTTCCGAATTCTTTGTAAGATAGAATAACTATTTGTAGTGTTGTTAAAATTGTTAGAAATGTAGAGAAAAATTTCGGACTTTAGGGCAAGATTTCAAAATCTATGTGATTTAATGAAATTTTTGAAAATTGTTGGAATATTGCGGTTAAATTTATGTGAAAATTACTTATTTTCAAATATTAGGATTATTAGAATTATTTGAAAAAATTCTGAAAATTGATATAAATTCCAAGTATATTCATGTGTGAATTTCCGAAATCGGTTGGTTATTCATTGGATTTAATAGTGAAAAATTATTTTATTTGGTTATTGAGAATGTTGAAATTATTGCAATTGTTTTGCAAATTTTGGATTGTACGAATTATATGAGAATTTTGAGAATTTGTGCATTAATGCATCATGGTGTAAAAAAAAAAACAAGGATTGTGAAAAGTTATTGAAATGGAAAAAAATAAAATAGAATGAAAGTTGAAACCCGTGTGAGCAAAAAAAGGAGAGAGATCCATTAGGTAAAGACCCAAAAAGTTTACTCAGAAGACTCCAACTTGGATATTTTGAGTGCAGAGTTCTATCCTTCGGTGAAAGCCAAAGAGAACATAGCTGCATTGTATGACCTGTGGCACACGTTCATATGCATTCATTTAATGATTGGATGTCGTGGATTGATATTAATGTTTATGTTAAATTGTCTTGTCTTGATCTATAATGGTTAACTGTTGGTTTGGTTAATGAAATTAGTAATCCCCCATTAACCCTCTTGGGTGTTAGCGCACCCCCTACCTGGCAATGTGAATGCTCACCCCCTTTTTTTTAATAAATTTTAGATGCAGATAATAACTCACTGAGGATCCACAGTGTACAGGAAGCGACTTCAGGATGCCCCGAAGCCGTTTAGCGGATGTGTTTTATTTTTTTTAATTGTGTTTTGTGGTATGAACCCTTGTGATAAGGGAATTATGGATAATGTAATAAGACTTTAATTTGATTAAGGAGATTTTTATGAAATTTGTATTTTGAATTGCATATGTTTATTAAATCTTAAATTGTTATAGGTTTGAAATATTGTTTAGTGGTGAGAACCTAATCGGACTTAATATATGTGAAAAAAAAAAAAAATCAGAGTGTTTTAGTTGACCTGCCAACTTGGAATAGGAAAACCCTTAGGGTCAACCTCTTGACCTGCAGGGTCATTCGGACAAATTGAGGTCGCCCGGGATTGGGTTCTTACACCGCCCGGAATGTGGTGCATTGGACCCACCGTGGCAGCGCTCTGCGAGCCCTCCTCATCATCTCTGTTGGGACGATAACTCTTCTGGCCTTAACAGGATTGCTAGTCTTTGTGCTTTTCTTTCTGGCAGCAACCTTTAATGCTATTGTCATATCCCTTCTCATGTCTTTGGCAACAGTTGGAGGCTACTTGGCTCTTTTCTTTGCCTGTATTACAGCCATTTGCATCGAGGCATTATCACGGCCAAGGATGACGTATGGAACAACTTGCTAGAGCTCTTCAAGAGAGTTTGAACGTGGAGTCTCCTCCTCGACATGATACTGGAAATATATTTCAACCTTTTCCATCATTCTTTTCACTTGGTTATAGGATTTGTGCAAGGTGCAACTGCGAGATTGGTTATGGAAGATATTTGAGTTGCATGGATGCTGTTTGGCATCCAAAATGTTTTCATTGCTGTGCTTGTGGGCTTCCCATTTTTGAACCTGAGTTTTCTATGTCCGGAAGTCACCCTTATCACAAATCATGCTACAAGGAACAAAATCATCCAAGATGTGATGTTTGCAGGAACTTTATTCCAACAAATGCAATTGGACTTACTGAGTATATAGCACATCCGTTCTGGATGCAAAAGTACTGTCCCTCACACGAGCATGATGGAACTCCTCGGTGTTGTAGTTGTGAATGAACAGGAGCAAGTGACAACTACAGCTTTTAGAAGTCATAAATTGTTGGTTCGTGTACAACAAATTGAAGTTGTGCTCCCTCCACTTGAGAAGTCTATACTGGCCCAAAGAAGCCACATACATTTTGCTTACACTGATGGTTCCAACTGGCATGCTAGTATTCCAAATGAACAAAATCATTTCAGCTACCATGACTTGCCACGATTTATCATGGATTCCTATGAAGAATGTCGTGATCCTCCACGTTCTCACTTGCTGTCCAAATAGAGGAGGTTCTTCATTGACCAGGACATGTGACCTTCTGTTGACACCATCAAAGGATGATACAGCCAGTCATGGTTCTATTGATCCGGATCCTCAACCCAGCAATCAAAGGGGAGTAATCGATGGGAAACACTAGAGCTAGATCTTGAAAAATATAAAGGATTTAATGCTAAATTATCAGAAATAGTTGTTGAAACTCTTCTTCGCATAGATCCACAGATTGAATTGCCTCTTTGGTGGGTTCATATGTTCAAGGGTAATAAGAAGGAAAGTTATTGGGGAATGACTGTTCCTTCTGGGTTTGAACCAAATAAAAGCGACTGAGGTTGGAATTGGCTAGAAGAATGAGGTCCCTTTGGAAAGTTTGCAGTTGAAATCCGCCTGGTTACTTCACTTGTATTGGTCATTTCATACCCAACATCAATACTTGCACCCTGGGTCCACTCTTACATGTTTTTGCATAGTGCGCCTTATGCATGGCCACCTTGAGTTGCGTGCCATTTTTCTCATCCCCTGTTTTTTAAAAAAAAAATAATTTCTCTAAACTCCATTTTGTAAATGATTCCTCCGATTCTATTTTTTTTTTTTAAAATAATTTCGAGTCTCCAAATTTTTCATTCTTAGGGTTTTTAGGTCAATTTTTCATTCTTAGGGTTTTTAGGTCCCAAAAATCACATTTTCAATAAAAGTTGCTACCATTTTTTTTCATTCGGTAAGCAATCTTACATTTTCTTAGATTTTCGAAATATTTTGAAAATAAGCAAAGATTAAATTCTGTTAATTCGAAAAGGAATTATGGAATTAATCATGCAAAAAAAACGGGCTTTGGTGGAGGGGCATAAACATCACGAATATTTACTCCTAAATAAATTTGATTGAATTGTGACATCAGATGATTTATTGTTTTGTTTAGTGATGCATGTGACATGTTCTATACTCGTTATTGCGCACTAACCCTATTTCTTGATGGCGCATTGTGGCTCGTGGCCCAAGTACGTATACCCTCGCGTCTTAGTCATTCTTCCTGCATGTTCTAATTCTCATATGTGCATGATAGTTCTAGGTATTCATTTATTTCCTCATCATTTGCCACGTCAGCTTCATTTTATTAGTAGAGACCCGACTTTAGGGACTTAGAGGGGTGTTACGGTCTTACCGTTTACCTCCGTAGTAACCTGACCGAAGATCTGATTTTTCATTTAGACCAATTTTCGGAATAAGGACACACTTAGGGTTTTCTTCTTATTTGTTTACCCTTTAAAAATAAAACAAAAAATAAAAAGTGGCGACTCAAGTCAATTTTTCATAATCAAAAAAACCATTTCAATTAAAATCGAGCTCGCCACTCAACGTGGAAAGCAAAATGAAGCCGAAATGCGGGGATCCACCAAAATGCCGACCTCACTGGGACCATTAGAGGGTTCAAGCTGAACTTAGATGAAGCAAATGTGGCGTTTGATGGTCGACTAGTGGGAGGGTTACCTATCTCTTGATTGTAATTCAAGAAAAGTTCTGATGTCATTGAGCATGCTTAGATGTTATTCATTTGGAGCAATGGACATGCTGATTATGAGCTTCTTATCTTGAATGAGCATTCTGATTAATGGCATTTTTTTCCGTTGCTTCATTGCATATTTGTTTGAGACATTGATATGCTGATTATGTTTATTGCTGATCTTACCTTACTTGGCAAAGTGACTCCGATTTTACCATGTTTTGTTCTGATCACCTCACATGTATAGACTCACCATTGTATCTCATTCACTTTGACATGATTGTTTCTCTCTTATATATATCTTGATTAATCATGGAGCATGGCTAATCATGCCAGAAATTCTTCCGATTAGTTTGTGTAGATTGGATGATAATATACTATTTTGCCATGATGTCTGTTGCAATGAACTTCTCTTATTCCGTGTGATTACATGAGTTGCTTGTCTATGTGGGACACACGCTTATCCCCTTATTTCCAAGTCCTTAGTCTCGGTCGACATTGTTTTCCTCGGTCTCATATTTGATACGAGACTTGTTGCTTTGTTGGCTCTTCGACCGAGCTAGTGATGGGCTATATCTATGTTTGGGAGCATTCTGGAGGTGGTCGACATATTGATGCTGATTGGAGTCCAAACTTTGAAGATTTGTATAGCCTAGAGCTAGATTTCAGGATATTTGTGTGGCCAGTGTGTTCTCTTTTAGTTTCATAGGATTTTTCGGATGCACCCGCACCACTCACTATGCACCTTAGATCGTCGATGAGTGATCAGAGTTGTGAGATATGCCAGCCATTAGGAAAGGTTTCACCATAGGAGCACCCTAGGATGCGAGGTAGTGCATGTGTGGAGGTGATGACCACCTTGCGTGGAAGCGCCCCGTCTTTTCAGAGGCGTGCAGAGGGTTGTGTACCATCGGAGGGTACGATCGCTTCTGCTGGGGATCTTTTAAAGTCCACCCATATCCATTTAGAGCCACCTTGACCTAGTAGGTTGAGCCGTAGATCTTTCGATTAGGACTCTCTTCCTACACATGGGTGCATCTGAGGGCCTTCAGAGCCTCTGTAGCCGTAATTCGGATTTGACACTCCCTCTTTTTAGTCTTCAGTTGAGAGTGCTCGAAGATTGGTATGAGTTTGAGTATTGGTTGGATCACCTTTGTCATGTCATTTTAGTTTGTTCTTGTCACTCGATGAGTTTAGCAAGTTTTCTCTTCAGGGTTTTCGTCTTCCTTTTTTGGCTCGACACATCCTTTCACTTTGTTGACACTCACTCGATGCTTTGGGAAAAAAAAAAGTGTTTCATAGTAATTATTTATCTTTTCAAACCTATGCAAATATTTTCACTGTGCTTTATGCGTGCAATTCCATAAATTACAAATTTCAGGAAAAAAAAATGCTTCTTCCGAAAAAAATATTCCTTTTATATCACATTTCAACTCTTATTTGTTAGAATATTTCCATTAATAAGTACAATGAATATATATATATATATATATATAATGAAATATTTCCATTAATTACAAATCTTAGGGAAAAAAAATGCTTCTTTCATACCACAAATTTTAAATCTTATTTGTTAGAATATTTCCATTAATAAGTACAATGAATATATATATATATAATGAAACATTTCCATTAATTACAAATCTTAGGGAAAAAAAATGCTTTTTTCATACCACAAATTTTAAATCTTGTTTTTTTAGAATATTTCCATTAATTCCAAATTTCACTATTAGTGTAATGATTTATGCTTCTTTCATACCACAATTTTAAATCTTGCTTATTGAATATTTTAATGCATTCAAATCCCAAATTTAAGAATTTTCAATAATAATGAGATTTGGTGGTAAAATTAAATAAAAATTTAGAATTATATATAATATATTTGAAAGAAATATTATAAATTATTGAAGAATAAGTTGCCATTTAGGTGAAAATTGGGGTGTTGATTAGGATTATTTTTAGACCAATTAATTATTATTTATTATGTTTGATGGGACTAAGGTAAAAATAGAGGGAGTTTTTAAAGTGGGTGGTTAAAAATAGTTTGGATTACTAAAAGAAAAATAGGCTACATTTGAATTTTATAGAAATAATAATTTTATATTATAACATGAATATATATTAAAAACATGGTTCTTTCTTTGCATATATATTCTATTAGAGATAGAGACTAGCTACAAAGAGCTAGCTCCGTCTCTAAACCTTTTTCAATTATTTTCGTTTTAAAAAAATAAAAGAAAAAAAATGATTTGTTCACCATAAAAGAATATTTTTTTTTTAAAAAAAAAAAAAATCCAAATACTCATTGTATAATTAAACACATTAATAATATTTCTTATAGACTACTACATAAACATAAACCAAAAAGTCATACATATAAAAATATCAAGATAGTAATAACGTGGAAAACAACACCACAAGTAACAATAACAACAAAAGCAACCACTCCTTGGACTGTAGATGGACTCCTACAACTCAAAATCTCTAGCTGAATCTGGAGGATGTTCACTATTTAGAGAATAAAAAAAAAACATCCCATGATCGAGTTAAAGACGACACAAAGCATCACCTTCCGAATAGAGTTTCTATTGAAGTGGCTTCTAAACTCTTCATTTGATTCTGCACCATTGATGAGTTTGATCATTATCTTCAAGCCATGAGCCACCAATGATGATGTGAGAAAAAACGCGAAGGAGACAACCTCAAAAAACATCAAGCTCCTGATCATGCTATAATTGGCATCGCAGCCTATACCAATATTTCCACTTAGGAAGTGTGCTTTATGCGTGCATTTTCCATTAATTACAAATTTTAAGGAAAAAAAATGCTTCTTTTGAATCACAAATTTCAAATACTATTTTAATGGAATATTTCATTGTTTTAGGAAAAAAAAATGTTTTTCATAATAATTATTTATCTTTTCTAACCTATGCGAATATTTCCACTTAGGGAATGTGTTTTATGCGTGCAATTCCATTAATTACAAATTTTAGGAAAAAAAATGCTTTTTTCGAATCACAAATTTCAAATATTGTTTTAGTGGAATATTTCATTCTTTCAAGAAAAAAAATATTTCTTTTATATCACATTTTCAACTCTTATTTGTTAGAATCTTTCCATTAATAAGTACAATGAATATATATATTGGAATATTTCCATTAATTACAAATCTTAGGGTAAAAAAAATGCTTCTTTCATACCACAAATTTTAAATCTTGTTTATTAGAATATTTCCATTAATTCGAAATTTCACAATTAGTTTGATGATTTATGCTTCTTTCATACCACAAATTTCAAATCTTGCTTATTCAAATATTTAATGCATTCAAATCCCAAAATTTAAGAATATTTAAATATTAATGAGATTTGGTGGTAAAATTAAATAAAAATTTAGAATTATATATAATATATTTGAAAGAAATATTATAAATTATTTAAGAAAAAGTTGTCATTAGGTGAAAATTGGGGTGTTTATTAGGATTATTTTAAGATGAATTAATTATTATTTATTATGTTTGATTACTACTCAAAACATGCTATTTTGTAGCTTGTAATTAGCTCTTTTAAACACCCTTGAGTAGTAATTATTACCTTTTAACCCAATTAACATGTTAGGGACCCTTGCAATCGTTTCTAACAATTGTGTTAAGTTTTGGTGCTTTTTGATAGCTTTATGCTCACCAAAGCAATTTAAGAATGAGGGAGAGCTATTTATAGTTCATGGCAAAGCTTTTGAAAGCTTAAATTTATGAAGAAATCAAGCTATGGAGCCTCATAATCCTTTGCCTTAGTCGTTCAAAGTATACAAGGAAGAAACAATGGAGAAGAGGAAAACAGGGGATGAAAACAGGGGACACAGCTGCAGTCTTTCATTGCACTTTTGAAGCACTTCCCGAAGTCCATTTTTTACATTCTATATACCATTTCAAAGCTCAGAAAGTCAAGAATCCAATGGTTCAAACCATGTACGATTTGGAGCTGAAATGAGGAAGATATGGCCTTCGGAAGACAACTGCATCAAGCTGAGGGATAATTTCGCA
Source organism: Vitis amurensis (assembly GCA_037355405.1). Lineage (NCBI taxonomy): Eukaryota > Viridiplantae > Streptophyta > Magnoliopsida > Vitales > Vitaceae > Vitis > Vitis amurensis. Next base: position 95,670 of record JBAPGN010000518.1, on the reverse strand, counting down.
CGATGGATTTCAAGGTGCGAATTCCTCAGTTCAACGTGCGAAAATTTCGCACACCTCAAACCAACGTGCGAAATTGGAACTTCAACGTGCGAAAATGGGATATTTTTGCCGACTCTTTTTCTTCTGATATTTTTGTGTCCAAATTTCCATTTTCTCCTTGTATGCAGCCACTCATGTAATTCCTTAGCTAGGAAGTATCCAAGGAAGGGTAAAATTACCTTCCTATATAAATTCTCTTGTAATCACTGAAAAATGGATCTTTCGGGGAGCTTTCTCCAGGAGACCAACTGATGTAAATTTGATACTTAGTGAAATACAGAGATCTCTTTTGTTTACTTTTTCTCTCTTCTATTTTCTATTTTCTTGCAAGCCAAACACCCTCTGAGGATGTTTTCCCAGAGGATGAGAGGCTAAACATTAGTTTCTTGGAGTAAAGGAAGCTAGGTGAAAAGTCCAGATTAAAAGGTGGAAAGTTTCCGTGCATTAAATTCAGGTAGTTGGAGTCCATAAATGGCTTCTAAAGCCAAGGTTTTGCCTTAAATCCCTTAGGATCACTTTGACTGGCCAATACATGGTAAGCTTAAGGTCTCTGTGGATGCTTATTGCTAGATCCATATCAGTCCATTAGTTATCATGTACGAGCCATTGGAAAGTGATTCAAGGTGATAGCCCATAGTGTCTTAAGCCATTAATGGACCTTGACTACCATCTCTATTGACTTTTTATGGATTAAATCTTCATTGTCAAACCTATACCGGTTCGGGAAATAACTATAGGTTAAATCCCCAATGCGAGGAGAAAAATCCGGAATTTTCCACTTTGCATCTGGAACTTGAACCTAGCAACCTTTAGCTCCGGGAGACTTTCTTTCTTCCACTTTTTACTTAGTTCTATGTGAGTTTAGTTTAAATCACCACTTTCAAAACAATTTTATTTTCTTTTAAATTTCAAGTTTGTGCTAAAGGAAATCATCAGAATCAATTTCTAATTTAGAGTCTGTCACTGATAGAGTGAAAACCCATCCCTGAGTTCGACCCTAGAACTGCTATACTATAGTAGCTTTGCTACGCCAGTATAAGGTCATAGGTTTTATAAATGTTTTTGATTAAAAGACCCGGCTGGGAATCAAACGAATCAAATGGCGCCGTTGCCGGGGATGGTGCCACAATACAGTGATGCAACCTTTTAGAGGCTACTTGTGATTTTCATCACAAGTTGGGTGAATTCCTTTTTCACTAATTTCATTTTCTTTCATTTTCCTTTTGTTAATTTTATTTTCATTTTCTTCCTAACTTTAACCTTTTCTCTAGTTTCCTTTTGTTTTTATTATTACAGGAATTGTAACTTGTGCATGCCCTATTGGATTAGGGACCAAGAGGGAAGATTAGTAAGGATTGAGAATCCTCAAGACACAGAGTTGGATATCTGTGTAAATATCATGGACCCTCCACCAGAGGATCAGAATTCTCAACAAGGTCAAGGGGGTAATCCCAATGCATACCTATCCATGAGGGATAGAATGCATCCCCCAAGGATGAGTGCACCCTCATGCATCCTGCCCCCTCTTGAGCAGTTGGTTATAAGGCCCCATATTGTGCCCCTCCTACCAACTTTCCATGGAATGGAGAGTGAGAATCCATATTCTCACATCAAGGAGTTTGAGGAGGTGTGTAATACCTTTAGAGAGGGAGGAGCTTCAATAGACTTGATGAGACTCAAGCTATTCCCTTTCACTTTGAAGGACAAGGCAAAAATATGGCTTAATTCTTTAAGGCCAAGGAGCATAAGGAATTGGGTTGATCTTCAGGCTGAGTTTTTGAAAAAAAATTTCCCCACCCATAGGACCAATGGGTTGAAGAGACAAATCTCAAATTTTTCTGCTAAAGAAAATGAGAAGTTCCATGAATGTTGGGAAAGGTATATGGAGGCCATCAATGCTTGTCCTCATCATGGTTTTGATACATGGCTCTTAGTGAGCTATTTTTATGATGGAATGTCTTCTTCCATGAAGCAAATTCTTGAAACCATGTGTGGGGGAGATTTTATGAGTAAGAATCCTGAAGAAGCCATGGACTTTTTAAGTTATGTGGCTGAGGTGTCAAGAGGCTGGGATGAGCCCAACTCAAGAGAGAAAGGAAAGTTTCCCTCTCAACAAACCCAAAATCCAAAGGCTGGAATGTACATGTTGAGTGAAGACGTGGACATGAAAGCTAAAGTGGCAACATTAGCTAGGAGGTTGGAAGAACTTGAGTTGAAAAAGATACATGAAGTCCAAGCCATTTCCGATACCCAAGTCCATGTCATGCCATGCACCATTTGCCAATCATGTGATCATGTGGTAGATGAGTGCCCAACCATGCCAGCTGTGAGAGAGATGTTAGGTGATCAAGTAAATGTTGTGGGGCAATTTAGGCCCAACAACAGTGCATCCTATGGTAACACCTATAATTCAAGCTGGAGAAACCACCCAAATTTTTCTTGGAAACCAAGACCACCTCCATACCAACCACAAGGCCAAACCCAAGCACCTCAACAACCATCTTCAGTGGAGCAAGCCATTGTGAACCTGAGTAAAGTCATGGGTGACTTTGTGGGTGAACAAAAGGCAATCAACTCCCAATTGCATCAAAAGATTGAAAATGTTGAGAGTTCTCAAATTAAGAGAATGGAGGGGATGCAAAATGATCTATCTCAGAAGATAGATAATATTCAGTACTCCATCTCTAGGCTTACCAACCTAAACACAGTGATTGAGAAGGGAAAGTTCCCCTCTCAACCAAGCCAAAATCCCAAGGGTGTTCATGAAGTTGAAACCCAAGATGGTGAGTCTTCAAATTTGAGAGAGGTCAAAGCTGTGATCACTTTGAGGAGTGGGAAGGAGGTTGATCAACCCTTGCCTAAGGTGGGGCCTGATGAACAACTCAGATCAAAGAGACCCTTGATTAAAGAGGGCAATAACCAAGAAGAGCAGAGTGGGAAGAAAAGTGCATCCAAATCAAGCATTGAAGAAGAACCAAGGATAGTGATTAAGGAGGATATGATGAAGAAACATATGCCTCCCCCTTTTCCTCAAGCTTTACATGGAAAGAAAGAAATCAAGAATTCATCAGAAATTCTTGAAGTTCTGAGACAAGTGAAGGTGAATATACCTTTACTTGATATGATCAAGCAAGTCCCCACATATGCAAAGTTTCTAAAGGACTTGTGCACAGTCAAGAGAGGTTTACAGGTGACAAAGAATGCATTCCTCACTGAGCAAGTGAGTGCTATCATTCAGAGTAAGTCCCCAGTTAAGTATAAAGATCCGGGTTGTCCCACCATATCAGTCAACATTGGAGGGACACATGTGGAAAAAGCTTTACTAGACTTGGGAGCAAGTGTGAATTTGCTCCCATACTCTGTGTATAAGCAACTGGGACTTGGAGGATTAAAGCCCACAACCATGACCCTCTCTTTAGCTGATAGGTCTGTCAAAATCCCAAGGGGAGTGATAGAGGATGTTCTAGTTCAAGTGGACAAATTCTACTATCCTGTGGATTTTGTGGTGCTTGATACTGATTCCTCTGTCAAGGAAGAAAATTATGTGCCAATCATCCTAGGGAGGCCTTTCCTAGCTACCTCCAATGCTATTGTTAATTGTAGGAATGGGGTGATGCAGCTCACATTTGGAAACATGACATTGGAATTAAACATATTCCACTTATGTAAGAGGCATCTTTACCCTGAAGAGGAAGAAGGATTTGAGGAGGTGTGCTTGATCAACACTTTGGTTGAAGAGCACTGTGACAAGAGTTTAGAGGAGAGCTTGAATGAAAGCCTGGAAGTCCTTGAAGATGGGTTCCCTGAACCCTCTGATGTGCTAGCCATTATGTCTCCTTGGAGGAGACGGGAAGAGATCTTACCACTGTTCAACCAGGAAGACTCACAAGGAGTTGCTGTGGAGGACCCTCCAAAGCTTATTTTAAAGCCACTTCCTGTGGAGTTGAAGTATGCATACTTGGAGGATGATGAGAAATGTCCAGTGGTGGTTTCCTCAACCCTCACTAGTGATCAAGAGGATAGTCTTTTAGGAGTCCTCAGAAAATGTAAGAAAGCCATTGGATGGCAAATTTCTGATCTGAAAGGGATTAGCCCTTTGGTGTGCACCCACCATATTTATATGGAGGAAGATGCAAAACCAGTGAGGCAACCCCAAAGGAGACTGAATCCTCACATGCAAGAGGTGGTGAGGAGTGAAGTTTTGAAGCTACTTCAAGCTGGGATCATATATCCCATTTCAGACAGCTTGTGGGTGAGTCCCACCCAAGTAGTCCCAAAGAAATCTGGAATCACTGTGATCCAGAATGAGAAAGGGGAGGAAGTCTCTACACGTCCTACCTCAGGATGGAGGGTGTGTATAGACTATAGGAGGTTGAATTCAGTAACTAGGAAGGACCATTTTCCATTGCCTTTCATGGACCAAGTCCTTGAGAGAGTCTCAGGACATCCTTTCTATTGTTTTCTAGATGGTTATTCAGGGTACTTCCAAATAGAAATTGATTTGGAAGATCAAGAAAAGACAACCTTCACTTGTCCCTTTGGTACTTTTGCTTATAGGAGAATGCCCTTTGGTCTATGTAATGCTCCTGCAACTTTCCAAAGATGTATGCTAAGCATCTTCAGTGATATGGTGGAACGCATCATGGAAGTTTTCATGGATGACATCACTGTATATGGAAGTTCTTATGAGGAGTGTTTGATGCATTTAGAAGCTGTTCTCCATAGATGTATTGAGAAAGACCTAGTGCTAAATTGGGAGAAGTGCCATTTTATGGTACAAAAAGGAATTGTCTTAGGACATATCATCTCCAAAAATGGCATTGAGGTAGATAAGGCAAAGGTGGAGCTGATTGTTAAGTTGCCACCTCCCACAAATGTTAAAGGAATTAGGCAATTCCTTGGACATGCCGGGTTCTATAGGAGGTTCATTAAGGATTTCTCAAAAATCTCAAAACCTCTGTGTGAGCTCTTGGTAAAGGATGCCAAGTTTGTGTGGGATGAGAAGTGTCAGAGGAGTTTTGAGGAATTGAAACAATTCCTCACAACTGCACCAATAGTGAGAGCCCCAAATTGGAAATTACCTTTTGAGGTAATGTGTGATTCAAGTGATCTTGCTATGGGGGCTGTTTTAGGGCAAAGAGAGGATGGAAAGCCCTATGTGATCTATTATGCAAGCAGAACTTTGAATGAGGCTCAAAAGAACTACACAACTACTGAGAAGGAGTTGTTGGCAGTAGTTTTTGCCTTGGATAAGTTTCGTGCTTATTTGGTAGGGTCCTCTATAGTGGTGTTCACTGACCATTCTGCTTTGAAGTACTTGCTAACCAAGCAAGATGCCAAGGCAAGATTGATAAGATGGATTCTTTTGCTCCAAGAATTCAATCTCCAAATCAGGGATAAAAAGGGGGTAGAAAATGTGGTAGCTGACCACTTGTCCAGACTTGTGATAGCACATGACTCACATGGTCTGCCTATCAATGATGACTTCCCTGAGGAGTCTCTCATGTCAGTAGATGTAGCTCCATGGTATTCTCACATTGCAAACTTTTTGGTTACTGGAGAAGTACCAAGTGAGTGGAGTGCCCAAGACAAGAGGCATTTCTTTGCTAAGATCCATGCCTATTATTGGGAGGAACCTTTTCTTTTCAAATATTGTGCAGATCAAATTATAAGGAAATGTGTTCCTGAGCAAGAGCAATCGGGAATTCTTTCCCATTGCCATGATAGTGCATGTGGAGGTCATTTTGCCTCCCAGAAAACAGCTATGAAAGTGATCCAATCAGGCTTCTGGTGGCCCTCTCTTTTCAAGGATGCCCATTCTATGTGTAAGGCATGTGATCGGTGTCAAAGGCTTGGTAAGCTAACACGCCGAAATATGATGCCCTTGAAACCCCATCTTAATAGTGGATATCTTTGATGTCTGGGGTATAGACTTCATGGGACCATTTCCAATGTCATTTGGACATTCCTACATCTTGGTAGGAGTGGATTATGTCTCTAAGTGGGTAGAAGCAATCCCATGTAGGAGCAATGATCATAAGGTGGTACTTAAATTCCTCAAGGACAACATCTTTGCAAGATTTGGAGTGCCAAAGGGCCATTATAAGTGACGGGGGAACCCACTTTTGCAATAAACCTTTTGAGACTCTTCTAGCCAAATATGGGGTTAAGCACAAGGTAGCTACACCCTATCACCCTCAAACAAGTGGCCAAGTTGAGTTAGCCAACCGTGAGATCAAGAATATATTGATGAAGGTGGTCAATGTGAATAGGAAGGATTGGTCTATCAAGCTCCTGGATTCCTTATGGGCTTATAGGACCGCTTACAAGACCATTCTAGGAATGTCTCCCTATCGCCTTGTCTATGGCAAAGCGTGTCATCTTCCAGTGGAGATTGAGTATAAAGCATGGTGGGCAATCAAAAAGCTCAACATGGATTTGACAAGAGCCGGGTTAAAGAGATGTTTGGATTTGAATGAATTGGAGGAAATGAGGAATGATGCATACCTCAATTCAAAAATTGCAAAAGCAAGATTGAAAAAATGGCATGATCAGTTGGTAAATCAGAAGAATTTTACCAAAGGACAAAAAGTTTTGCTTTATGACTCTAAACTTCATCTCTTTCCAGGAAAATTGAAATCCAGGTGGACGGGTCCTTTCATAATTCATGAAGTGCATCCCAACGGAGTGGTGGAAGTATTCAATCCCACAGGCAATCAAACCTTCAAAGTCAATGGCCATCGTCTCAAGCCATTCATAGAGCCTTACAGTACAGACAAGGAGGAGATCAACCTCCTTGAACCACCACAACTCTAAGGGAAAGCAGGGTATCATGGGCTAAATAAGTCCATGAATTTTTTGTTATAGTTTATAGTTATATCATTATTTTTATTTCTTTTATTATAATTTTTCCTCAATCTTAGTTTATTTTGTCTTAATTCAAGTCAATTTTGATGATAAATTTCAGAAAAAAATCATGAAAGATGGGGAGAGCTCTTCAAAAGCAAGACAGGGGAGAAAAACCAAGGAAACAGAGCACCTGATTTCAAGGTGCGAAAATTTCGCACACCTGATTTCAAGGTGCGAAAATTTCGCACACCCCAAAACCAAGGTGCGAAATCCTCGGGACCAAGGAAGCAATTTCGCACACCCCAATTTCAAGGTGCGAAATCATCTCAAGGTGCGAAATCCGATTTCAAGGTGCGAATTTCCTAAAATCCATTTTCGCACACCACTGTGGAAGGTGCGAAAATTTTCGCACTGTGCGAAATCCTCTCTTGGCACACGAGTGCCAATTTCGCACACTTCAAGCCACTTTTCGCACCGTGCGAAACAAGGTGCGAAAATTTCGCACACCACTATTCAAGGTGCGAAAATTTTGCACACCTCATTTTAAGGTGCGAAATCCTCAGTTTAAAGAGCTGCCATTTTCGCACACCTAATTTCAAGGTGCGAAATTTGCAGACCAAGGTGCGAAAATTTCGCACGGTAAAATTTTAAGTTCCAAAAATTTTAAACGGACTTTTAAATTAAAATTTTACCCCCGAAATTGTGCCTAACGTCCAAAAACGACTTTTCGGTTGCTTGGAAAATTTTAAAACATCAAAAACCCCTTAAACCTCATCCCTATATAAGCCCTTGAAGTCCAGAAGCTCAAAGGACTCTCCCACGCACCAGCTGAGAAACCTCTGGAATCCCAAACAGTCACCTACCTCCATTTCGGCCATGGCGAAGACCAGAGGAGGCCTTTCCGCCTTCCCATCCTCACCGACACCTCGGCCACATCGAGCCGCCATGGGAGGCGCAGCTTCACCACCTGTTCAAGCCCCGGCCATTTCCCCATCTGAGGGGGGAACCCCTTCTCAGCGCCGATACCCCACCAGGAGGCCACCCACGCACCCTGTGCCACCAGCTGATCAAGCCGCGAGCTCTGTTTCTCGGCCACCAGCGAAGAGAACCAAGTTCTCGGGTCCTGGAGAGCCATCCCACGCACCTTATCCAGAGCCACCTACAGAGGACCCCCGGGTTCCTGTGGATATGCCTCCCGAGACCGTTATCAAGCGTCCCATGATAGCCGGACCACCGATAGAGGGCAACTTGGATTGCAGAGATCGACCCTTCCACTCTGAGACCTACTTTGATATAGAGGCCCTCAGACAGCAGCCAGAGCTCAGAGATTCATTCAGACTACTACAGAAGGTATCAACATGGAGGATCTTCTCGCCTCCTAGGCAATTCTACTATCCCAGAGAAAACTAGTAAATAGATTTTTATCGAATCTATGATTACTCGAGGCCTCCGCAATCCTACTCTCATCCAATTTACCATAGATGCGACACCAGTGGTGCCATTGGCAGCTCGTCACATTGCTGAGGCCCTCGTATACCTTATTAGCCTGTCATTATCAGGCAGACTTCAGGGAGTGTCCTCATTCTCTCAGAGTGACATGGTCCGCATTCTGTCCAGGGGGACTTCTACAGCCTCGGTATTGACTAGGAGAGAGCTTCCATCTGGGATGCTCCTTATTGATGTGCTCCTGGTTGCCAACCTTTTCCCCTTTCAGCATAAAGTTCCAGAGGAGAGGAGCTAACTTGAGGCGTTATTTAGGATTTCTGAGGGCTATTTCTTCGGCCCTCATCATTTGATTTTGACTTCTCTCTTCATTTTTAAGGAAAGTCCATCAAAAGAAGCTTCAGCAGGGCCAGGATGGCATCCCCAATTACTATCCCGAGCTCCCTCTGCCAGATTTTAGAGCCACCTGGGGCTATCCTGAAAAGCCCCAGTCTTGAGAGGCCGCCGCCATGCCGCAGAGGAACTTCTCTCTCGACAAATGGCATCACTTGGCAGCCTACTTTGCACCCCAGGGAGCCCCAGTTGTGCCTCCACCTC